>CM060950.1:377100469-377207969 GCA_030765055.1 Mantis religiosa
CTTTCACACAATAACAAAATGACTTATTCACATCTAACATACCCTTCCTACCTGCTTGCCCCAAGTCTCGGTCTAAATACGCATAACCCCTGATTTTCCGTGTATTGATGACCCCCTCTCCCTCGTATCCCTATTTCTAGTTTTCCAGCCCTTAATTGTTACCTATTCTTCATCAACCTTAACCATTTCTCTCTAACTTTCCCCAGATATTCACCTATATTTCCTACATTCCTTTTTCTTTTTACTAATAACATTTTCTTTATTATTAATACCTCCTCCCCATCCCTAAAACTGTCCCACTTTTGTTGCCAAATTTGTTCTCTGTATATCTTTGTTTGTTTGCAATAAAGTATACTATGTCAATTTGTATCCTCTTCTCCACACATTCGGCATTTTCCTGTATCCTTTTCATATCTAATACTTTTCAAATTTCTAACTGCTTCCTTGCCCAGGCAAATCCTTCTCGCCCTGACTTATTACACACATCTATGTACTTCTCCCTCCCCCACACTGACTTTATTTCCCTATATGACCTCAATGATCTTTTCTCCCTTACACAGGTAAATATAACTTGGCTATGTAAACCTTCCAGTCTTAATTCTACATCTTTCCAAAAGCCGCTATAATGATACTCCTCGTTTCTCCAAATATGTCCCATACCTATCTGTTCCATCAGTTCCCTTCCTTTTGCGCCGAAGACTCCTTCCATTTACTTCTCATCTGCAAAAGAAAACATTCCTTGATAATACTGCTTTCCTCCAAATTGGCAACAGATATTTCAATGCCCATGAGACAATTTTAACCCTTGTCTTCCCAACTCTAATTGTGCTGCCCCTTTGGGTGAGGCTACCGGTAGGCCCAAAATATGTTTACAGAAATATCTGTTAATAACATCCACCTGTTCCCATACTTCATCCACTCCCAATATGACCGCTTGGCTCTCACCAAGGCGGCCCGGGTTTGATCCCAGGTGACCGCAAAGTGAGATTGGTGGTGGACAACACGGCGCTGGGACGGGTTTTCTCCGGGACCTCCGGCTTCCCACGCCATCTCATTCCACCGGTGCTCCATCTTCATCTCATGTATCATCAGTGTCACCACCTGTGGTGCCGTATGTAGTAAAAGCGGGTGTTAAACACTACAGATTTCACATTTCAAACTCCCAATATCTCTGCCTCATGCAGCATTTTATTTTCTACAATGACAGTATAGATCCTTTCCAGCCATTTGACATTAATGTCTGGTTATTTCCTTAAACACGCTCTTAGAATGCTCATGGCCATTTTACCTTTTGCTAGAGCTAATTTTTTCTGTTCAGTCCATTTACCATCACAGCTCAATCTTATCCCCAGATAATCAAATCTCTTTACGACCTCTATTTACCTTCCATTTATCTCCCATTTCTCGTCTTTACGCAATCTATAACTTTTCTTAAAAACCATGATCTTCGTTTTATTTTCGTTAACTCTCAACCCCCATTTTTGGCTCATTGCTTCAATTGCCCTTCTCAGCCCTCCAACAGATATAGAACCAACTACTAAGTCATCTGCAAATAACAACCCTGAGATATCTTTGTTATGAATAACTGGTGAGTGAACCGTATCTTTAGAAATCTCCTCTAGAATATCATCTATAAAAAGGGTTAAATAGCACCGGACTGAGTTTACATCCCTATCTTACACCCACCTTGCTCTCTATACAATCAGTGACTTTGTTTCCCTACAGCTTGATGCAGAACTCATTATCGTGATATAGACTAAAGTACTAAGTAACAGTTTCTGGAACTACCCAACTGAGAAACTCAATTTAATGGTTCTTTATCTCAATTATTTAGCCTAACACTGTTTGCCACTGTAAGGATTGCGGTTGCGCTGCTTCATTGTCAATTTCCGTTCAACAACCACCCGTCAGCTGACTTGGCGCTAGATTATCGAACGTTTATGATTTCTACAAAAATTACTCCAAGGAGAGCATCCAATTACAACCCAAAGGGAGTGTAGTGTAATTACAATCTCCTTCGATGTTTTGTTTTAAAATATATGATTGATTATTCTTTTGAAGGTAAACGAAAAAGGAAAAATATTTCTCAAAATGAGATATTCATTACTTTGCAACTACCTCATGATCTAATACGGGGCGTGTCCGTAAAATAAGGTCTCCAATTTTATTTAATATAGAAGACATGTTTATTGTCAATGAATGTTACATTGATGTAAAGGCGGAACTTAGACCTATTTTTCAACGTAATCACCATTGCGATGGATGTACTTTTGCATGCGCTGTGGCAATTTTTGTATACCCTTGGCATAGCACTCTCGCACAAAGTTGCGCAGATAGCGCTCAACCTCGTTTTTCAAATCATCGTCGGTCTGGAAATGTGTTCCCCAGGTATGACTTCAACTCAGGAAACACATGATAATCACTAGGTGCTAAGTCTGGACTGTAGGGGGGATGGGTGAGGATGTCCCATCCGAACTGGCCCAGGAGATCAGCCTCGCACACAACTTGCGATGACGCAGATGTTCGGTCAAAATCTTGTCAACGGTAGTCTTCTGACTTCAGGGATAAGTTCTCACAGCTCGCCAACTGTCACACGCCGAACTTTAAGCATTTCTTGCTCCACTCTTGCAATAGTTTCGGCTGAAACCGAAGGCCGACCAGAACGCTGTTCGTCATGGACGTCTGTACATCCGTCTTTGAACTCTCTGACCCACTTTCGCACGTTTTTGTCGTTCATACACTGTGGCCCATAGACTTCGCACAACTGACGATGAATTTCAGTAGGGGTAGTGCCCTTGGCACTCAAAAAACGGATCACTGCACGCAACTCGCACTTGGCGGCAGAAGTGATAGGAAGCTCCATCGCAAACGGCTGCCCAGCCAAGACTAATGGTTGCAACGGGTTCGTTGTGGTGGGGATTTGAAGGGGTGAAACCAAGCTACACGTCAGTGTTGCCGCATCTCGCGTAATAGCGTTCCTCACGGCTCCAGCGACCTTGGAGATCTTATTTTACGGACACGCCTCGTAAAATGGAAAGTAAAAATGACTGATTGGTGTTCTTTAAAGGAAAAGATGGCGACGTGGTTTTAAACATGACAGCAAACAAAGTGTATCAACTTTCGAGGAATTAAAAAATAAACTATTCGTAAACTGCGTTTTACGTAGCATTCCTTAACTGAAGATATGCTGTGTTTTGTACATTAAGAAACGCAATCATTGTGCTTTTTATTATAGTTTGAACTGTATTGACTAACGTTATTATAATCTTTCTCAAAAAAGAACATCCTGATGTAAACTTATGGTAGGGACTTCAACGTCTCCAGCCGGGTCTTAGGATAATGGTTGGGGGAGGGAAATTCGTGGATGTTTATAGAGTCGGTTCCTGTTTCTCTCTTTGTTCCCTCCCACATGTTTACAACAGGATCGTCCTAGTTTTACCAAATACATTGTATCTCGGAGAGGGTAGTAACACCTAGCACCCGCGGGAGGATCGGTCGTGATAAAGGAATCGCTGGAGTAGAGTTCCGTAACATTTACAGGTTGGGCCACGGGAGGAACAGGGGAAAACTCGACCCAGCAATGGAGGCCTCTACGGCCGGCCTTTGTCGAAGCCGAGAAGTTCCAGTTTGCACTAACACGCAGTACCCGAGTCAACTTAAAGAGAATGCAGATCTGTGGTAAAATATATCACTCCGGTATTCGCCTAACGACCAGGGATAATCAGGGAAAACCTATGGTCAGTGGGCAGCCATCAGGAATCGAACCCTGAGATCACGAATGCAAACCTCATGCGTTACCGCCAAGCCAACTCGCTCTTACATTCGTGACAAATTATTCCTTCTCCATAAAAAAGGGGCGTTCGGAAATGATTTACAATTACGTTATTTTAAAAACACCGCTCAGTCTAGGAACACTACCTGTCGTAGAACTGTGAACTGACATTATACTCCCGTCGAAATAAGCACCTCACTGGTAGGGAAGAGAATACAATACAAGATCACGTGAGAGCTATAATTGGTTTCTAACGTAAACGCTCATTAGTAAAGGCCGGAGAGATGTGCGCTCGTATGCGACACAAGTTAGCTGGAAACAGGGTATGAATGACGTCAGATGTACAGCACGACCATGAAATGTGCATACGTAGAAAATAACGTAACGTTACTCTGCGAACTCTGCCTTTCAGGTGTACGCAGACGCAAGGTTAAGGTTAATATAACACGAATGTTTTGTTTCCTCTCGCAGTGAGGCAGTTGTCATGCTCAGGCTGTACCAACCTGCAGTTGTTTACATGTGCTAACAGTAACCGTATACCTATGGAAAAACGCACATGCTTCCGGCCTATACTCATCACGAAGATGGAAAAATTGTTCCGCCGGCTTTTAAAGTTATCTTTGTCAAGAAATTGTTAATGGAACCCTAACCATGTTAACAGTATCGTTGCACTTTTATAATTTTGTTCAGAAACAAATAAAAGATCCGTTTACTAAACATAAGTACATAGACGGTGAACAGCGGCACACAAACGAGAGCAGGTATCAATATGGCGCCAATGTAGATGGCGCAAGAGCGGCATAAATGTGGCAATGACAAAAACGAGCACCCAGGTTTACAACAAACGCTCTAAAGGTGCACCTTTGAAAATCAGATTGGTTATTTGTGCTTCATAAGTTAATGCACCATCATTATTCCGATGTTGAGTAAGTGGCATTGTGAAATAAATGCCGAGCATACTAAGATATCAGAACATACTGTTATGAATGTTCGAGAGAGATTTCAAAATGACTGGTACCTTTAAAACAACGCATAAAACGAGGCAAAAGCCTAAAACAGTTTTGGGAAAGATTTACGACATTCTCTTCTTATACATGTTATACCTGAATTGTGGTCCATATTGTTGGCATATTCATGAGCAACCACGTGATACCAGTTCAAAGTCAAGTTCCGATTGTGAATTGCACTATCTACCAGCGATAATCAATTTTTTATCCAGATTTATTGAACCCTATTTTACACAGTGGTATATTAGGGTTAGAGTTGATACATAAAAATATACAATTTTAACAGAAATATTTTAAATACTAGAAGGAAGAAATGATGTTTTAATCTAATGCATATTAATGCAAACTTTTTCAGACGTTTAAACACTGAGTTTATAAACATCATGAAGTACTTATACTGTTGTGGCTTCATTAGCAAAGATGTGAGCGGAGCAGAAAATTCAGTTCCTAGAGGGTCTAGCTTGAATTCATGTCTTTCTCTGCAAAAAATGGGACAACAGAAAAGGAGATGAACCACAGTTTGAAATTCTTCACCACACATGAACTCGGGGTTGGATTTTAAGTGAAAGCGTTATAAGTATTCAACAAATTTACCATGTCCACTTAAAAGTTGTGTCAAAACAAAATTTGGTACAAGAGTTTCACATTTTCCTCTGTCATATAAACTAGGGAAAAATAATGTTTTTGTTAAACTTCCATTTGGAGCTGTTAGCCATTGTTGGTTTCATTCTTCAAAAATAGGGGCGCCGGGGTAGCGCGGTGGTTTCGTTCGCGGCTCCAGTTCTAAGGGTCCCGAGTTCGATTCCCGGCTCTGGGGTTGGCGATTTTAAGTCGGCCCTATCCACGCCTTCACCTCTGTCTAGCACACGTGAAGTATCCCCTATGCCCAACGTGGTTCGGAGTCCACGGTAAAAACTGTAGGTCCTCTCACCTCACCGCCATCTTCACTATCACCCTATCATCGGAGGTAATGGACACTGCCCTCTGGGTGCCTCCACCTGAGAAATGGGTCCGGTCATCACTTGGTGGGGTGAGGTTACCCCGAAGGCCAAGGTTGCCATGTGGGGAGTGTTAGTAACTAACTAACTTCTTCAAAAATATGTTGATGTATTATTCTCCTTAAATTAGAAATAGGACATAAAGAATATTTCACAGGAAGATTGGATTCTGCAGCCTTCTTAGCCAAGCAATCAGCTCTCTCGTTACCTAAAATCCCACTGTGTCCTTTAAGCTATCCCATGCAAATATGTCCTGGATGGTTTTGAAGCAAGGTTCTGATTTAACGTGCTAATGAATTTAAATTGTATTTATCATTAATAGCGAGTAGAGCTGATTGTGAATCACTAATAATACGGGCACTGTTCCCATTAACAGTACACCATCTTATAGCTTCTTTAATTGCTAAGAGCTCCGACTGGAATTCAGAACATTCAGGTGACAATTTAAACTTGGAGTGAGTTAGTTCCGTTTGGTTTTCGTAAAAACAACAAAAGCACATTCTACTGCAGATATATTATCTTCATATTTGTAACGCGAACCGTCTGTATATATGCAATAATCATGAAAATTAGATATTTCCTTTAAACAGGTTACAAAATTTGATGGGTATCCTGCTGTGGTAGGATGCTCCGGGATTTGTAGTTTTAAGTGAGACAGATAAGATGCACATTCACGTTCATGTCTTAAATTCGTAATAGTTGCTGTTGATAAACCAGTGAGAGCCAAAGGTTCGTTGTTAGCTATAATCTGAGCTGTATCATTGGAGATTGTACGATATCCTCGAATTATGCGAAGGAGAAATCCCCTTTGAATTTGTGCAAGTTTTTTAACTGTCATTTGTTATTAAGAACATCCTGGAATGCAGATACACCATACAAAATTAGGGACACCACAGCACCTTGATAATATAATTTTAAGAATACTAGAATTCAGACCCCAGGTGGGTCTTGTTGTTGTTACGAGGGCACCAAGGAGCTTGCTGGCTCTTTCAGCAATATAATCAAAGTGTGGTCGAAATGTTAATTTACAATCCAGTATAACGTCAAGGTATTTTACCATAGATACCACGTTCAAGTCGACGTTAATCAATTGCACAGATAAATATAAGTGTGCAAGTTTCATTGAGTACATACAATATATCCCATATTTTTCGTAATATATTGTGTCAGTGTTCGTTAACACTTTTTCATCGTACCTTGTTTGGTAACTCTTAGCACAAAATGTACGGATATTTAACAAATCATTGCAGTATCAAATCGCAGCAATTATTTAGGTATTTAAAATGGAGGAAGTAAAACAAGGGAAGGGTTATTAATTTATATTCACATGTAAATACTGAGCAAAACATGTAATTAATAATACATAAAATATAATTATTTGTCATAAACTTCACTTATCTTTTATGGAAATTGATGAATGAAATATAATTCTTTGAAAATTTTCATCTTTACAGATAACAGACGTTGGTGACAAATTATTATATTTTATTTATTATGTGTTGCTTCACTGTTACTTGCTTCGATTTCTTATGTATTAATTATCTGTTAAAATAAATGTATTATTTTTATGTATTGTGATTCTTATCCATTATAAGTTTAATGGAGCTTCATTGCGCAGATCTGTATAAGATTACTAACAATAAATGGAGCGGATAGTATCAAATTATTATGGTGTTCATGTTTTCAAGTTAAATGTTTAAAACTGCAATATTGATCAAACTTGCATTACGAGTTTCGATACTGGGAGTTCTAAATTCACACGCATCTACCCTGGCCACTAGTGTACAAAGATGGCCGGCCACGTAATAGTAGTAGTAGTAGCAGCAGCAGCAGCAGCAGCAGCAGCAGCAGCAGTAGTAGTAGTAGTAGTAGTAGTAGTAGTAGTAGTAGTAGTAGTAGTAGTAGTAGTAGTAGTAGTAGTAGTAGTAGTAGTAGTAGTAGTAGTAGTAGTAGTAGTAGTAGTAGTAGTAGTTTACTCATCCGTTAAGTCAATACAATGACATTGGATACGTCAATACAAATATTTACAAAAATACAAATAATATAAAGTATAAAACTAAATTACATCAAGTGTAATTAATAATATCTAAGCATGAACTCATAGATATATACAGTTGCATGGCTCTACAGCTACAGCATTTAAAGTGGTATCACAAATATATACAATTATATGGCCAGCTTCAGTGTATCAAGAAATTCACTTACGTCATAATATGAATCGCTTAATTATTGTTTTTTTTTCAACGATAGCTTGAAACACCACGTGGATTTTATGTTTTTCAGATTGGCCGGTAGTTTATTATACAGAGTGACTGCTGAATATCTAACTCCTTTGGAATAAAATGTAGTTCTATGTGTTATTGTTCTTAAGTCTGTTTTACCTCTGGTGTTTTGATGGTGTATTTGATTATTTGTGGTGAAATTTTCAAGATTTTGTTTTGTATGACATAGCAAACAGTACATATATGTGTGTGTGTATATACATATGTACATAGACTGGGCAGAGTCAAGATTTTCCTTTCCTTAAAGAAGTTCCTGCAGCAGTCATATTTTTTTTCCTGATATTAGGCATCTAACAATCCTTTTTTGTACTTTAAAAACTAAGTGACTGTCTCTACTATCCCCCCAGAATATAATTCCTACCTCTCATTAGACTTTCTGCATATGCAAAATATAAGGTTCTCGTGTCACTTGCACTCAACTCATTTTTTATTACTCTTAACGAGAAGTAGAATTTATTTAACTTTATTACTAAATTCTTGACGTGTGCTTCCCAGTCTAAATGCTGATCTAATCGCGAATGCGATAAATGAATCTCATTATGATAATCGTGATAATAAGAAGACGAAGGAGGAGAAGTTGATGCTCCAAACAACTTTCAAATTTGACTAATATGACACGTCTGATGTGTGTTTTCTGCTCAGGACATAGATAGACAAATTCACAATTCCTCTGTCGTCTGCTAACCAGTCGCTTGGGCGCCTGCATTTGGGCACGTGTTGCTTTTGGAAGATCTAGTGCATCCAGATTAGTACGCTAAAGTTGTGAACAGAGCATATCGTGGAAGGATAGCATTTTGTTTTTGAGGAGAGAAAGCCATGGGAAAGATGGTGGACATAGATGGACTGCATAGCTTTTGTGGAAGGAAGGACTCTAAATAGCAGATATTAAACGTTTAACTGAGATATGTCTTCAAGAGGCTCCAGAATAAAAGTCTGTGTACAACTGGATCACTGGGTTCATTAGTGGAAAGGAATCTGGTCGTGAACTTCGGTCTTGAAAGAACGTTGAGATTATGTCTGAACTGATTATGGCCGATAGGTGTATAACTTTTGAAGAACTGTAATGACAGACCTCGGCTGCGCAGTTGACAATTGTGCTAAGAAAAAGGTATGTGCACATTAGGTTCATGGGACACAGACCCAGGAGGAAAACAGAGTTGAAAACTTTCCTTGACTCTTAGAAATGACGAATGGTTTCTTTGGGGAAGAGATAACTGTTGATGAATCACGGTGACACTACCATATAGGTACCAGAAAAGTCCAATCATTGCAATTTGGGAAACGAAGAAATTTCGTACTGCTCCACCTGTAGGTAAGCGGATGATCTACGTCTTTAGACTGGCTTACAGAGGGAAGTAGGGTAACTGCGATACCCTTGCTAGAAGATTCAGCAATGGCTACTGGGAATGGGGTCAGAAGGATTGCTCTTCCAGCACTGCAATGCAATCACATTCATTAATATATAAAGTTCAAAAAATACTGTTGTAAATCCTTCCTGAACGCCTCACACTTTATGTGTTCACTGCCGTACGATTCTTCTTACTAAACTGATTCTTCTATTTCATATTAATCTTTTGCTGAATTAGTTCGGTTACATTTTTCTGTAGGTATGCGTAAAGGGAATACAGGAGGATGCAGCGTGAAACAGTATAGGTAGACTCTCTTATCAATGAATATTTAGTAATAAATAGTGTAAATGTATATTGAGGCGGTACTTGCTCTTTAAGTACCTCGTTGAGCCCTCCCAGCACTCAGCAGCTCATATGACAGGATATGTGACGGGTGAGGGCTACGGATGGGAGGTTTACAAGAGGTAGGTATTTTCTCAGGGTACGTCTGCATGGATTCTCTCTTTTGAGTTTCAGGGAGTGGGTGCGTCCTGACAGTGTAGGGGTATTATCACATGGAAGATACCACAACCGTTGAATGGCAAGTTTATTTATACAAGTCGCCCTCTCCACTCGTCACTGTTGTGTTGATGTTATCCGCACATTAGGTGCGGTATTTAGGACTTGCCCGTTGCTGTGCGCGTGATTCAGACCGCTAGTCTGAATCACAGTCGCGAGTGAATTTGTAAATCACTAGGACGCGCCGAGTGGTGTATATAGCTGTGTACGCGTTGTCGTTCCTGGACATCGAGAGCATTACTTCACGCAATAGAGTATTTCCGGATGATTATTCAACAACAGAGTTTGCTAAAATCTTAATGATGTAATGTGTGCAGTTTCTCTCACTCGCTAACACAGAGTGTTTGATAACCACCTAATGTGTGTTCCTCCGTGCTTCGCGAACACGGACTTGATGAACTTTTCGTACTTGTTGTCCCCTTCACTCGCCACTACAGAGTGCTTTTGATAACCAACCAATTTGTGTTGCCCCCTTTACTCGCCACTACAGAGTGTTTTTCCTAGCAAATATCAAACGTCGCCATTGCACAAATTTCCCCTTCCTTTCGCCGAATTTTGGACACTTTAGAGGTCATGTGACCTTTTACTCGTTCCTTATAGGTTGTGCTTCATTCATACTCTTAAATTTCATCGCAATATCTAGTTTCTGCGGCATTTATACCATGCTACTTTCACTTCCCCACGGTCTAGATAATTAATGCAGAAGCGCGTTTGAAAATGTGTATCTTAAATCCCCGGTGTCTATTCTCTCGTCATGTATCATGTGCAGACCAATGCATCGGCAGGCGACTCGCTGTCGCTTGGGTCTACCCCTCGGGCGATTCTCGAACAATGCCACCTTTGTCGGCTCAACACAAGGAAAATTCCTGTGAGGGTAAGTGTTCATTTTCCCGGCTCTCTTTACACCTTGGGTTCACATGCTTGCAATAAACTATGTGTATTTTGATTGTCTTAGCTTCTGCACCTGTATTTTAAATCATTATCCTCTATATTTGTTATAACTTAACTTAGTTGATATTGTGCTATCTATCCGCCCTTAATTATGCATTTAATATGACTTTCGCGGTTATTATGTTAATGCCTAACAGGGACGTTATCAATATGCAAGTGATGCATCAGAAATACAAAGCAGAATGATAATACTAACAATAAGAAAAGAAATATATGACATTGTTAAAAATAATATGATCGCAGGAATTTAAGTTTTTGTACAGTAATTCACACTGACAACTACATGTAATATATTGTGTAAGGATTGGAACTGGAGAACGAAGTATTATTAGCATTTTCGTAGAGGGGATATAATGAGACGCTAAAGCTGAAGTCAGCTATTAGTGAAGTGCAAGAGTAGGTCAAGCTTCCGATATATTGTTCTGGGAATTAATCAGCCATTGCAGGTCGATATAGCAAGGGGACATATTGTAGTGTGTTGGTATTAAGTGAGAAAATCTGAAATTGGAAGGGGTAGCGTAATATGTCGATAGACCTCACTGTTTCAGAACAACTCAGTCTGCGCTTCTCATTGCATCCGCTCTTTGTTTAAATAAGTCGGCTCAAGTAGTTACGAATGTATAAGTGTTCTTAGATCATGTAGTAAACGATATTAATTACTTGAGATGATGATGATGTGTATATAAGGGCGCCCTTTAAAAAGCTAAATCATGGCAATAGCCAGATGTAAATTTAACTATAACTTACAATAATAATAAAATATCAAATAAAATAAACATGCACAGTTTCGAAAGAAAACAAATGAGCAACTACACATAAAAATTAATAAAACACCAAAAGGCATACTTATTCTTTATTAAATTTCTTAACTTAGAATGAACAAAGAAATTTAAAACTTCCCGCCCAGCGGTGATCGAATCAATTTGTCCCTTTTTCAGTGCTTTTTGTACGTAGTTTTTTTGTATTTACGTTCTTGCGTTCAGGAAAACCTGAGTTCAATTCTTCTTCTTTTTTTTACATGGCCTTATTTTTTTTAGGTTTGGTAACAGATTATGGGTACATTTATCTTTTGTTTTACTGTCTTTCTTTCATTCTCTTTTTTGTTTGTTTTTGTGTTACTAACTCTTTCTATAAGTGTCTTAAGTAATAATTTTGAGACTGTCGTTGAGGTGATGATGTGTACATAAGGGTGCTCAACTACGTGGTCATCAGCGCCCTTTAAAAATAAACTAAATCATGGAATAAGCCACAGATATATTTATGTACAAACGCTAAACAAAATCAAATAGCAAATAAATTAATTACTTGAAAGAAATGTCCACAAAATCAATAGCGAACAACTGCGTATGGCGCATGGTGTTCAATGTAGAACCGTTACAAGCAGTGGAATCCGGGGAACTTTTTGCATCTAGTTATCACTGTTGATGGCATCTGGATCCATCACTATACTCCAGAAACCAATTGATTGCTTTCACTGAATCTGGTCCAAAGAATGCAAAAGTAGTCCTATCATACAGAAAAGTGATAGCAAGGATATTTTGGGATGCGAAGGATGTCAAATTCATTGCCTTTTTGAACAAAGGAAACAGAATAAAGCGAAAATACAAGTGTATTGTTCACTCAATCGTGTTATTAGCCCGATTGAACAAGAAGTTGAAGGAGACACCGTTCCATTTGTGCTGTTTCACCATAACATTCCATCAGTACATTCGTTCGGTGTTCTCTCCGCCAAACTGCATACTGGAAAACGTTGCAGCGTAACGGAAAATGTGTGAAACAACGGAGGTGTTTACGCGAGCCTATCCATATAGAGGGTGAGACAGTATATGTACCTCTGTTCAGATAGAATCACAGCAGAGTGCAATACATTGGGCCATAAATATTATATAACGTAATTGAAGATTATGAAAAGGAGAAAGAAGAGGGGATCAAAATTTCTTTGTGTCAAGGGCTGCTGTAATGGTAATTTACATTTCTGTATAATACCTAATTGTTTAACCTTTCATATCAGATACAGCTTCCAAGCGCTTTATTTGTGTGCGCCAGGTTATTAATATTTCACTTTTATTGTAAACAAGCGAATGCAGTGCTGTAACTGAAGGTCAATACCCCGCTCTAACATGTAGTAATTTTTGTCCTACCTCTCTCCCCAAATATTCACCCTGCGATTTCTTCTTGTTCCCAAACATTAAGAAATGGCTTTCGGGCACTAAATTTAGATGAAATGAGGGTCATTGTCAAGACAGGCAGAGAGAGATAATTCCTGTTTTTTGGAGATATTAATGGATAGCAGGAACGTTGGAAGTGTAATGGGACTATGCTGAGAAATAGATATTTTTTTTGTTCCATGTATACCCCGACTTTAACAGCAGGGTCATATCGGCGGCCGTTCTCCTTTGGAACATAGTGAAGGTGCTCACTCGTATTCGTTGGGTTGTATCATTAGATCACGCACACTTTTCACTTGAAAGTAAAATGGGAAGAAATATAGAATGGTATGATAAAGAGTGTGAGCAAGTAATAGCAATAAAGAACATGGCTAGGAAAAAATGCTTCAGAAAGAAACTAGAAGTAACTATGAAGAATATTGTCAAAGCAGAAGAGATGCTAATAAAATATGTAAGAAGAAGAAACGAGAATATTGGAAAATGCGAATCCAAGAAATAGAAGTATTGCACCAGCAGAGTGATATAAGGAAATTCTATACAGGATTAAAACAAATGAAACGAGGGAAACTGTATAGAATGAGAGAATGTTTAAGTAAGGAAAGTAATATTCTTGGAGAAGATAAGGATATATTGCAAAAATGGGCCGAATACTACAAAGAATTCTTGAATAAGGAGCAAACATTAAATAATCTGGAACAAGGAGGGAATGCAAATGAAAGAATAGAAGAAGAGGAAGAAGAAGAGCCGGATATTTGGGAAGTTAGAATAGCAATACAGAACTTGAGGAATAATAAAGCACCAGGAGAAGATGACATAATTGCTGAGCTAATTAAATATGGTGCAAATGGAATTATCAAAGCAATTCATAAGTTAATAATAGAAATATGGAGGAAAGAACAGATGCCTGAAAGTTGGAATACAGGCGTGATATGCCCAATATACAAAAAGGGTAATAAATATCAATGTCATAATTATAGGGAAATTACATTACTCAATGTAGTATATAAAATATTTTCAAGTATTTTCAATGATAAAGCTAAAACGCATATGGAAAGTGTATTAGGTGAGTACCAATGTGGATTTAGAAGTGATAAGAGCACAATAGACCAGATATTTGTAGTAAGACAAATAATGGAAAAATTCTACGAGCATGGTATAGACTTACACTTCCTGTTTATTGACTTCAAGCATGCATTTGATTCAATTAATAGAGGAGCCCTCTATAAAACTCTGCATTGTTTTAAAACGCAACCAAAAATAATAAGGTTAATAAAAATGACAATGGAAAACACAAAAGCCAAAGTGAAAGTAATGAATAAAATGAGTACAGATTTTGATTATAAAGCAAGAGTAAGACAAGGTGATGGACTGTCTGCAACTCTATTCAGCCTAGCCCTGCACAGAGCAATAGAAAAACTTGATTCTAAAGTTACGATATTCTTTAAGTTCTGTCAAATATGTGCATATGCAGATGACGTAGTGATCATGACAAGAGAAAAAAAAACGTTAGTTGAAGTTTATGAAGAATTATAAAGAAGGTCTAAAGAAATAGGATTAGAAGTAAACGAGAAAAAAAACTACATACATGAAAATGACAGCAGATAAAAGCAAAAGAATAATTTCAAACCTAATAGTTAGAGACAAAACTTTTGAAGGGATATCCAAATTTAGATATTTAGGAGCACTTGTAAACAATGATAATAATTTAAACGAGTGCATAAAAGAAAGAACCCATAGTGGAAACGCAGCCTATCATGCAAATTTATCACTATTAAAAATAGGTTTATTAGTAGAGGGACAAAATACAAGATTTGTAATACCTTGATAAGACCAATAGTAACATGCGCTGCTGAAACTTGGACCCTAAACAATGCAGATGAAGAAATACTTCGAAGATTTGAGAGGAAAATATTAAGACGAATCTTTGGACCTATAAAAGATAAAGGCCAATGGAGAATAAGATATAATCATGAAATAGAGGAATTAATAAATAAACAAGATATTGTGAAATTTATAAAGGCACAAAGGATAAGATGGCTAGGGCATATAGAGAGAATGACCGAAGATAGAATGCCAAAAAAAATTGAAAGGAAGATTGTATAATAGAACAAAAAAGGAAGACCGAGAACAAGGTGGTTAGATGATGTAATGGAAGACCTAATAACGATCGGAATCAGAGGCTGAAAAAGTAAAGTGGAAGATAGAGATGTGTGGAGGAAGATCGTGCTGGAGGCCAAAGCCCACCAAGGGCTATAGATCCAGTAGAGAGAGAGAGAGAGAGAGAGAGAGAGAGAGAGAGAGAGAGAGAGAGAGAGAGAGAGAGAGAGAGACACACTTTTGCACTCTCATTCATATTTCCAGAATCTGGGGAAGATGGGGAATCAACTTGGTTGGAGAAAAATTCCCACTCCCAGCCGGAAATCGAACCCGGGACCCCAGCACGGCAAGCAGGGGTGTATCGACCAAGTTACGGGGCCAGCCAAATGTTTCAAAAGTTGGTGTCCTCGTTCCTTACACAGATAAGTTACTTAACTACGCTCATATGTGTAAAGACATTTTCATGAAATATGTCAAACCCAAATATGTGGTCCCTTAGCGTGGTGGCAGCCAATGGAAGGCTTGTAAAGTTTCTCCCGCTAGAAGAGCTGGTCCTTGGGGTAAACCTTGGGGAGCCAATTGAGGGAACAAGACCGTATTCAGTTGACAGGAGTGATTCGAGATGCTGACCACGTCTTACTCTCTAGAAATGTATGGCACTCATGACGCCCGTTGTAGGGGACGCAGCGGTCGGGCGGCAGGTCTTGGTCCCTCAACCGTTTTGTGGTAGACAGCCAAAATTAGACCCAGTAACTTCAACTTCATTCTTCCCATTGCTATTAACATTAATCAAATCTAATCATTTGCTAATAACCAGTGTCAGTTTTAGTTCAGTTGAACACAGCGTCTCGTGTCTGAGGTTTAATTGTTTCTATCTTAAGTTTATGGAGCTTTGCCCGCAATTCGTTCTCTGCCGGTTAATCCAGCCCCTGTTAAGAAATGTTTGTCAACCTCTGTTATAGACTACTACAAAAGAATAATGCTAATAAAACAAAAAAGGCACTTTTGCAGAAAGTAGTGCATTAATTTTTATCTTTTGTTTCAGGAGATATTTTTCACGAGTTTCGACAGGCACTGGGGTCCTGGCTTCAAGAAGGTAAGTATCGTACCACCCTTGTTTTAACTGTTTAGATGGTGCACTTTTAACAGCCGAGCCTGACCATTTATACGAACCATTATTTCCTCTACCTTGTTCGTTCCTGGAGTAGACTAAACCTCGTTTCATCCTATGTTTAGACTTAATGTTTCTCTCTCTAAGCATTTATTCAAGGCAGAGAAAGTATTATAATCCAATCAAAATTGAATACTGAGTTATGACTGGAAACACACTGAAAACTTTTAAATTAAGGACAATATAATGACTAACAAAATGTAAATCTTGATTTTTTTATGAATAACCTGTAAAGTTATTTTCATTGCATAACTGGTAAATCGTAGAGAGATAAATAAAATCAAAATGTTTGTTAAAAACTGGCCATACTTAACAGAAGTAGAGGAAGTTGTTTCCATCAACAATTTAATACTGTGACTTCACCGTAAATAAGACAAAGGTATTTTTATAAAAAGGCCTTTTTGCGTGCCTGTCTGTTCTAAAACAGCATAACTTAAAAACAAAAGTCAGTATGTACCAAACCTATACCGGCTACTTTCCAAAAAGGTACTTTTAAAGACGACAGCCTGTTGGAGGATTAAAGTCGTGCCGGTAAGTTGCCATGGTAGCTCAGTGGTTAGAGCAATCGGACGGAGACAGTAAGATCCATAGTTCAAATCCCGGATATGGCATTGAATTTTTCAGTCTGACTTTACCAATCCAAAGCAAAAGTAAAACCGAAAAATCGGTTACACACCAAACTTGGTATTTTAAAAATGTATTTTTTACATTTTAATTTAATATTAGGTCTAGCATTGTTGATTAAAATATTTCATATATTTACATGGAAAATGAAAGGAAATATATTCTGATTTTGTTTAGTTGTTCGTTCTGAATAAGTTTTACACAATTGTAAATAATAAAAATAATAAGAACAAGAAGAAACCTAGAAAAATCGAAGGCAAGGTGCTTGAAAGCCACCACAAGCAATTTTGAAACCTGCGGTTTAAAAAGAATTAGATAACCCACGCAAATAATTTGCACAGCCCTGATAAACATCTAAACAAACCACAAATTTTCATTGTAAATCTCTGATGTTCCTCTATATTATATTTACTTGTGACGGAAGCACTAGGGTGATGTCTGAGCAATCGTGACAGACATAAATGCATTCTTAATTCATAACAAGAAGTTTAAAAAATAAAATGCACTATTATTAGCCATAATAACGCAAACAAAGAGAATACCATTAGACACTATCCATTGAATGATATGCTTTCGCGGTAACCTGTGAGGGCTGCCCGTTTGGGAATCCGAGGTTCAAATCCCTCATTGAGGTTTGCTCATCCAAACAAACATTTGTAGAAATGCTACTCTGCTTGCACGCAGTACGAATCAGAGACATCAGCGTATCTTCCACATGTGAAGTAAATTACGTGATAGAAGCTGGTTCCGCTTTATTGCTTGGCAATACTTATGTTTCCTTTACGTATTTAAATTCTGTTTTAGTAGCTTAAATGACAATAATGTGCATTTTTTATGGAATAGAAACACTTTCAAAATAAGTCATATAAAATTACGTAAAATGCCGTGACTAAGAACTCCCGTTTCAAATACCCAGGGTCAGATTAAACGTTTTCGGTTAGGTATAATGTAGAAATCTAGCGGTGTTTGTGGTCGCTATGACAGCCGGATCGGGGTCGAAGTGGGAACCTCACCACGTAATCTGCAAGAGAAGGGCCCCTGGGGAGACCAAATGAAACAGGGTGATTAGCTTTCCCCTTCAAAGCAACCCTCTCAGCCTTGGACAAACATTGCCCTATACAACAATCAATCAATGCATAAAACACTAATCTTGCACGTTAAATCGCATGGAAACAATGAGACCACAATATCATGTCTTCTGTCCCTCTGTCATCACATACTGCAGTACATCCAACATTTGATATTTAGATATCTATTCCAAAACGTACATTCTTAGGAAAAAGTCTACTCATATGCCTTTCTGTACTCACTCATTGCAATCGCGTATTCTTTTAATTCATATAATCAGAGGTATACAATGGGAGGGCCCAAAAGAACCCAGATTGTTGTCATAAAAGCTTTATTGATGAGCATTTTTACAAAATTACTTCAGTCACCTTCAAAATACTCTCCATTGCATGCGATGCACTTGTCAGGTCTTTTTTCCCACTGTTGGAAGCATGTTTGGAACTCTTCAAGTTTGATATTGTCCAGTGCCCTTTGCGAAGCTGTTTTTACCGCCTGCACATCGTCATAACGCTCCCCTTTTAGAGTTTTTTTTTTCATTAGTGGAAATAGGAAAAAATCGCACGGGGCTAAGTCCGGCAAATACGGAGCGCGGGGAACGACAGACCACCTCTGAGATTCCAAATAGTCGGTCACTCGAAGGCCGTGTGTGCTGGAGCGTTGTCGTGATGCAGAAACCAGTCACCTGATCGCCAAAGTTCCGGGCGTATCCTCCTCACATCCTCTCGCAGATGCCTTAAAACATCCAAGTAAAAGTGCTGGTTAACAGTCTGGCCAGCAGGTACGAATTCCCGATGCACAATTCCACGAACATCAAAAAAGACAATGATCATCATCTTCACATTTGACCTCACTTGCCTTGCTTTCTTTGGTCTGGGAGAGTTCGGAGTACTCCACTGGCTTGACGCTTGCTTGGTTTCTGGGTCATACCCGTAACGCCAACTCTCATCCCCTGTAATGACTTTGTTCAAGAAGTTTGGATCACGTGCAATCTCTGTTTTCAAGTCCTGACACACATTCATGCGGGTGGTTTTGCGCTCCTGTGTGGGAAGGCACGGAACAAATTTAGCAGCAACACGTCTCATGTGCAAATCCTCCCTCAAAATCCGCTGGCACGAGCTCCAACTGATTCCTGTCGCTGCTGAAATTTGGTCGATCGTTTGGCAACGATTATCGTTGATCTTTTGGCGGACCTTTTCAATGTTCTCCTCATTTCGCGATGTTGAAGGGCGTCCAGAACAAGCTTGGTCTTCAACACACATCTCACCAGGTTTAAAGCACCCAAACCACTCGAAAACCTAAGTGCGGCTGTTAGCGTCCTCCTGGAAAGCTTCCTGAAGCTATTGGTGTGTCTCAGTTGCATTTTCTAAAGCAGGAAACAAAATCTCACACACCCTTTGTTCTTTTAAAGTTGTCATAAGGACTTCGCAGAGGTTACCCGCCAACAGTCAGAGAAATACAATACCACACTTGCACGTTCAGCTCTACACTGACACCGTCTGCACAGCTGTTTCATGAAGGTCTCTACTAACACCATCTAGCATGAGGACCCTGCACTACGTCTACGAGTGGCAGCGCCCTCGGGGTCCGGTTTCTTTTGGGTCTCCCCTCGTAAATTTGTTGAAATTGGTTTATGACATATTTACTTATAGGGCAAAGGGTAGATGGCAGTACAATAGGCTTTAGCCAAATTTTTTAAGAGCCGGTCTCTATGCTATAGCACAGAAATTCTATTCTCCTTGCATAACAAAATATAAATGAAGAATTATAACTTCTCACTTGAGATAAAGTGTAAGTATTGGAAAATTGAAACCAACTACAAGGAATATCTTGGAAATTGCATGTATGTTGCTAACGCTCTGGAGTCATTAGAAACATAAATTATATATAGGTAATTTTGTAAAGCTGCACAGTTTTGTAGATGTTCTTTATCCATTTCTACATCTTGAGAGCACAATGCACAATTTGGAGAAGTCAGTATGCTAGTTCTATGCAAATGGTTTCCTAAGGAATCATATTCTGTAGTAAATCTCATCATGGCAACAGCAGATTTACGTGGCAATTCCGGAATTAGAGGATTTTCTCGAAGTATTTTTATATTCCTGTTATCAACTTTTTCAGTTAGTCCAGATTTGTAATTAACATTAATTTTTTTTGTTTATAAAATTTTTAATTTATTCATATGAAAAGGCTTTTGTTTCTTTCCATTTAATTTTACATCCTTTTTGCTAATATACGAGGGTGGCCTGAAAAGTTTCCGACCTCAACATGAAGATGGCAGCACAAGTGAATTTCGGTGTTCATATGTTGACAGTTACTCACCAAAGTTTCAGCCATTTTGAACGCTCATTTGTTATGTAACAGTCGCTTGAGTAAGTTGATATGAGTGTTTTTATGAAAATGGACAAAATCGATTATCGAGCTATCATTAAATATTTGTTTTTGAAAGTCAAATCAAAGATGAGTTGGATTCTTGTATGGGAACACCGCAACCTCATTTACCACAGTGAAATTTTGGGCAGATGAATTAAAAGGTGGTCGTAAGAGCTTGTGAGACGATGACTGTTCGGGACGTGCAAAAACTGCAACTACCGACGAAAACATTGCCAAAATTCACCAAATGGTGCTAGACGACCGTGTTTAATTGTAATTTACGTCCTGCAACTTTAAGTCATATTGGACGATGAATGGAATTGGTGAAATGATTCTCAAATGAGCCCAGGGTCCATAGAGCTTAGAGTTACCAGACATTCGTTTTTCAGTATGCGGGAAACCCCCGGAAAAAACTTACCCAGGTAACTCACCCTGACCGATTCGAACTCGGGACCTCTTGAACGTGAGGTAGACATGCTATCACCACGCTACTGTAGCCCGCCTCGATAGCGTTGTGGTAGAGTGTCTGCCTCACGTTCAAGAGGTCCCGAGTTGGAATCTCGGTCAGGGTGAGTTACCTGGATATGCCTTTTTCCGGGGTTTTCCCTTATCCTGACAGATGGATGTCGAGTAACTCTAAGCTCTATGAACCTTGGGCTCATTTGAGCATCATTTCACCCATTCCATTCATCGTCGGATACGACTTAACGTTGGAGGACATAAATGACAAAAAAAAACCTGTTACTGAGGCGGGCTGCTAGACGACCTCCTAATTAAAGTGAGAGAGATAGCAGAGGCTATGAACATGACAAAAGAACGTGTTTGTCACATATTAAATCAACATTTAGACATGAGAAAGCTGTCCGCGAGTTGGGTGCCTCATTTGCTCACGTTAGACCAAAATCGAGTTCCAATGAACATTGCCAACGCTCTGTTGGAGCAGTTTAGGGACAATAAATACGACTTTCGGCGTCTATTTATTACTGTAGATGAAACTTGGATACACCACTATACGCCCGAAACATAAATACAGTCAAAATAGTGGACTGCAAAGGGGAACCAGCTCCAAAAAGAAGCAAACACTGTTTTTTCGGCTGGAAAAATGATGGTTACTGTTTTTTTGGGATAGTCATGGAGTTATTTTAGTTCATTATCTTCAGAAAGAAAAACCATTACAGAAGCATACTACGCATCATACTTGACATGCTGAAGGCAGAACGTGCAGGGAAACGGCCAGATTTGAAGAATAAGAAAATCCTGTTTCACCAAGAGAACCCACCGTCTCACACCTCAGCGGTTGCAATGGCGAAAATCCACGAATTACGATTTGAACTGCTTGACTATCCGCCTTACTCACCAGATCTAGCCCCAAGCGAATTTTTTCTGCTCCCTCATCTTAAAATTGCGCTCGGAGGACAGAAATTTTCGTCAAATGAAGAGGCAGTCATCTTCGTGAACAATTATTTTGCAGAGAGAAGTGCCGAATAGTATTTGGACGGGCTACAGAGATGGGAGCATCGCTGGGAGAAGTGTGTAGAGTTACTAGGAGACTATGTTGAAAAATAATAAAAAAAAAACTTCTGAGAAAATATCTTGTATCTTTATTAGGTCGGAAAAGTTTCAGGCAACCTATGTATCAGCTCTTTAATTCCCCTGAATTCCACAATGGGCCGGAATCCATTGCAAAACTATGTGTCATTCAAGTTTTTTAATGATCTGGTTTATATTATGTATTTCTGGAATATTTTCCATCTTTGGATAGGCTGTGGACGCTACAGCCTGAATTGCTGCTTTAGAATATGACAAAATTACAATATGCTTGCGTCGTTGCAATCAAATAAGAATGTTTTGGAGCGAAAGATAAATAGCTGAAACTTCATCACCAAAATTTGTTACGTTCCTTTCAGCATGTTTGTAGAAAGTAAATAATTTGCACATTCCACCAGCGCCAGATGCATGTTCATCTAATAGAGAACCATCTTATAAATATGTCCAGTTTACAGAAGGGTAATTTATGCGTGTAGTTTCTAAAGCTAAAGCCTTAAGTCTGGAGAAGTTTCTCTTTTATGAATTAAATTATTTAAATTTAGATTACAAACAATGCTGAAATAATCAATTGGGTTGATACCTTACATTACACGAGGCTGTTCAATAAAGAAGGATCATAATTTTTACGGTAATAATTTTTTGCACTAAAATTCAACCTTGTTATATTCTGTTAGCTTAATGTGAAACAAACGCGCCGTAGTAGTTCCATTGTCGGTACTCCTGGTTCCCGCATGTAAGAACCAGGCAAGTTCAGACATGTTCAGTATCGCCTACCGCTGCAATGGAGGTAACATGCAGTTAAAGTTGATGTTAAAAGAAGACCTGGAGTTTCTTTCAAACGTAATCACTACTGATGAAACTTGGCTACATCATTTTGATCCTGAGAGCAAACAGCAAAGCTCAGTGTGGAAATGTGCTTCATCACCAACCCCCAAAAAAGCGGAAGTGGTAGCTTCTGCTGGGAAAGTTATGGTCATCTCATTCTTTGATATTCCTTTCATAGTTTGCTAGTTGTATGAAATGCAATATAAATAAGGAGGATTTGACAGGCTGTTTACCAATTATTGTAATGTATGCTTTAATCATGAAGTATAGTTTAATGTTCTCAAATGAATTGCGAGATCTAATTATTTAAATTAAATACTTACGAAAGAGCAACATGCAGGAGAAAGAAGAGAAAGTAAAGCAAAATGTATGTAACCAATGCACTCATTGTGCAATATAAATGAATATTAGCTATAAAATATAGCAAAACAAAACATCAAGAAAATAAACTAATTTTAAGAGAGAAATGTAGTATTAAATAAAAAAGCAAACTAGCCCCACGATTCAACGGGCCTTTTCAGGCTAAGGTATACTACCCGGACGCTGCGTCCTCCACCTCTTCTGAAAATGTGTTTAAGAATACGTGTAGTCTTCGCATGGAAATTTGCGTTATCAAACCGCATCCGTCCTTCATTGGCTAGAGTAGAATACGTTGCTCCATCCAGTAAGAATCGATTCGTTCTAAGGCAAATAAGAGATATCAGAATATTTTCCTCAGGAGAAGCAAATCACGTGATAGAAGCTTATTTCGTTTTACTACTATGAACACACTTGAAACCATTGGTTAGATTTATAAATAAAATAGACTTTGTACAGTTATAGCTAATATACGAACAGAACTTGTAAATGTTCATAATAGCAACTTATACATAATCAAAGAGTTATATAATCCGTGTAATATTACTTAAGTAATGGGGCGTGGTTCAATACAGCTAATAAACATTTTTTAAGAAACCTTTGCTGCGATGTCAATCTAATTATAGACAGAATGAATGGTAGAAATTAATTGTTCATTCACACTGGCCCTGTGTAGGCTAAAGTGTGGAAACGTAGAGTCAGTCTGAAAAATTAAAAGCCATAGCCGGGATTTGAACTACGGATCTTCTGGTTTCCGTCCAGCCGCTCTAACCATTGAGCTACTATGGCCAACGTGCCGATATGACATTAAATTCTCCAACTGACTCGTGTTTTTCCGGTAAATCACTAGTTCTCATAAACACACGAGCCAACTATCTTAATGACGACTTACTGTACTGTAAGTACAAAACCCGGGCCTTAAAGTACTTACAGCATAGTAAGTCGCCATTAAGGCAATTGTCTCATGTGTTTATGAGAACTCCTAGTGGTTTACAGGGAATATACGAGTCAGTTGGAGAATTTAATGTCATATCGGCACGTTGGCCATAGTAGCTCAATGGTTAGAACGGCTGGACGGAAATAGAAGATCTGTGGTCCAAATCCCGGCAACGGCATGTAATTTTTCAGTCTGACTCTACGTTTCCACAAAATGAATGGTAGTTTGTCCCGCTTTATAATCCTTACAAGGGAGGGGCTATCGTCGTGACGGCCGAGGTTAAATTTTGGTACACTCTACACAGATTTTGTTTCAGCCAATCCAAGAAGACAGAAAACCTTCTATTGTAGTGTTCACGTTGCCAGCTTTGCACGTTCTAATTCTAATCGAAAATGTGATTATGTTATAGTAATAAATGGCAAGAGACCTAAGTGTCAAATGTTATTTTATTTGCATCTGATATAAGTAATAAACGTTTGTAACGGTAAACACATTCGCCGAACAGAGTGTAAATATTTCGTCAGCCTTAAGCAAGACAATCCTACACTCATGTAGGTACACAAAATCTCTTGTGCGTTAATTGTAATTACTATTTTCGTCACACATAGAGCAAACTTATATTTAACATTACTATGCTTTCAGCTTTGTATCCTTTCTCTAAGTACTTTCCTCATTAGTTTGTGTGCTTTCTTTTGTCTCTCTCTCTCTCTTTTTAAATTTACGTCCTCCAACGTTGAGTGATATCGGACGATGAGTGTAATGGATGAAATGAGGCTCAAATGAGACCAGAGTCCATAGAGCTTAGAGTTACCCAAAATCCGTCTTTCAGGATAAGGGAAAAACAGGGAAAAAGCCTCATCCAAGCAACTCAGCCTAACCGATGTTCGAGCTCAGGACCCCTTGAAAGTGAGGTAGACACGCCACCATCCATGCTACCGAGGCAGGCTTCCTTTTGTTAGCTGTTCTTTTGTATTCACACGAGAAGTTCAAGTAAAAAAGCATTTCGATGTTTGAATGTTTGTCTTTTGATTGTGTACTATTTTAATTTGAAATTTGTTGATGTTTATCAACATCTTAACAAAACAATTACTCGTTCCCTTATTATGTAGCATTAGGCTTGCATCAAGTATGTCACATTCAGCATACGATATTCTCTTAAGATGTATGTTTTACAGTGGTGTAAAATATTATTGTTTATAAACAGGTTAGATATCTAAAATAACTCAGTGGAGCAGCCTGGTTCAGGCGTAAGCTTTAGTGGCTTGAATTTGAGAGGTCGCAGATTCCAATCTTGGGGCGGACGTTTCTGGGTTTTTCCGGGTCGTTAAGCGAATGCTGGGAAAAGATAATTACATCCCATGCTTGTCTGGTCCCTTCATTTCACCTCACTTCTCGTTTAGTTTCCGTTTTCATCCTGGTTGGACATTTCATGATTGTAAGTGTCGGCGGGAGTTTCTGCTGAGAATTTTGGACTCTGAAAATCCACGTCCTCCGGATTGGAAGAAGTCTTCAAATCCCGGGCCCTTTAGGGGATATGTAAACTCGCAGAGGGTAGGAGGTCCGTTAGCGAGGAGTATCAATCATTAGCTGTTAGGTAGCCTGCCCTCTATTATCTCATTTTCTCACTACTATCGCATGGTATGCCGAGAGATTTCGTCAACGTTGCTGTCTGTTTCGGAGGGAAAGAGTCGAAATGAGCAACTTAGCCGCCGTCGAGAAGAAGCGGGAGCAGAGGAATGGCCACGTTGTGGCGGAGTGGAAGAAGCACCCCTTCAAGGCCAGCCACGGGCTCACGTCATGTGGCCGGGACGGAACTGTGTTGTTACTAATCAAAAGAGCTTTCTATACCGTGTTTCGAGAAGGATCCAATCAAAGAAAGATCTACCACGCCCGGCAGGTATATAAAAACCGATGCAAGGCCGAGTGGTAGTGAGAGTCAGAGTCAGTGATTAATAGTGTGGTGCTTCGAGCCAAGTGTGGTACATTCCTAGCTCCGCGATAAGGGATCAGCAGACCGTAGCGCGATGCAAGAAACAGTTCACGGGTAGGTAAGTGTGGCTCTGGATGCGGGATCGCCGAGCTGTGGAACCGGCAGAGAATCAGTTTACAGGTGAATATCGGAGTTGTGTTGTGTAGCTCCGTGCTAGAGGTAGACTTGTATACAGATCAGAAAAATTATAAGAGCACAAAGGACGCGTTGCAAAGATTCAAAGGAACACTGTAGAGATGTTTCTAAGTGTTGCATTGTGTAAAAGAAAGACTGATTGTACATTAACAATTGCGCTAACAATTTTGGTGAAAATAAAGAAGTTTTAACGTGAACCTTTTCGTCTTACTCACAGTATCCTCTTACCTCATTCCTTTTTTCTACAAGGTACAAAATATTTCATTGGTCGAGGATTTATATCCTCCCTTGATTCATAAACTACCTCCTCTGTAATTTGCAATATTTATGAAAGTATGAAGTGCAGTACATCTTTGTTCCAGGAAGTAGCTGTGAAACAGACGACAGAGAACAGTACGTACCGGAGTTTCATCAGAGCAGTGTACAAGGTAAGCATCGTACCTATGTTTATACAGGGTGTTTTCCTTGAAAATAAAAATTTTTCTGCACATTATCTTAGTTGTTGTGCACATCAGGTTTGTTTTGTTCCACCCAAAATCCGTTATCGAAATTTCACCGATAATACAGATTTTGATATGCTCTGAATAATAATAATCAAAACATTTTAAAAAACCTCTGTGAGTGCCTGTGTCTGAGCAGCATAAGTCCGTTAAATGTCAAATTTGGTATTTAAGTACAGCATCTCACAAGCATCTTGAATAAAATCTCAAACAATCATATACATGGAAAAAGGTTGGCAAATTTTGATGTTCTCAAAACTGGCTTTAATGACTTGATTAAAATACCGTATCATGACACATGTAGTGCACATATGGAATTCTTTAGCAATAGCCTCTGAAGTTCATTTCTGTTTGAGCGGGATAGCTCAGGCGGTATCGTCTGTAGTCCGCATTCAGAAGGTACAGGTTCGATTCCCTAGGCCGACCTACCAGACCCATGGGTTTTTCGGGAATTTTGCCGGGTCGCTAGGCGAATCCTGGCAAATTTCCTGTCCCTCCATTTCATCTCCTTTATCACTTCATACCATCTTCCATCTGGTGGTCTCTTTCAGGGTAGAAGTGTCAGCGGGTGTCTTCAGCGTTGCATGGTAGCTTGATATAACGTAACTTGCGGCGTAACAGCCAGCTAGCGGACCAGAGCCTGCCAACCCGACTGCCGGTCTCATGCCCTCATATGCAAGAGAGAGGTGGGCGATCATCCAACCGATACGGAGAGATGTGGTCAGCATCGCGTCTTCCCCAGTCGGAAGTTGGCTTTCTAGACCAGGGTTCACTACCTACTGTAGCTCCTCAATTTCCTCACGATGCTCGGTGTGCACCGGTCCTATACCCGGACTTAAAATTCGCAAAATCCCCCAAGGGTGGGATCGATCTCGGGTGCATTCTTGGCCCAGAGAACCAAAGCACTGCACTCTAGCCACGGCGCAAGTATGATAGGATGATATGTTCTGAGTAGACTCCTTCCTCCTCCGGTAGGATGGTTGCCGGTCTCTGAACCCAGGTCTTGTGGTAGTATGTCCATTGTCCTGGCCGGGGGAAGTTTCTAAGTAAAATGCACTGCCGTGGCTCCCTGGGGCGAACGCCCTCTGTCTCCTTTCGCCTCATCCTTGCTCACGGGAGGTACCATGAGCCAAGTCTGGTTGCCGTGCCGTGTCCCCTCCGATATAATCCAGTTCCAGTTGAATAAGTTTTGCACAACTGATAAACCACACAAAAAGGTATAAATCTTGTTAAACCACACAGTTTTTTGGAACAAAGCTATTACAAAGGAGTCTTTTAAACCACCTTTTTTGGTGCATTTAGAGCTTTATTTATGTATTTAAAGGATTTATAGCCCTCGTTAGTGGATTTGGCTGTATTTAGTGGATTTTGGCTGTTTAGAGGGTTTTAGTAAATGCCTTTGATTTGTTGTAGTTCACTATGTTTTCTTACAAGCATTTCAACACCTTCCCCCATAGTTTAGTGTCCTCTGTTATTGGTTTGGAAATTTAAATAATTTTCTGCTATTCGCTTTTTATGTACTTTTCATTCAAGGATAATGGAATATCAAGACCACCACCTCTTGACCAGCTTTTGAAAGAGTTGACGATCACTTAAGCCTACTGCATTGTCCTACTTTCATTGTACCTATAACGAAATATGTAATAACACCATTTCTACAAATGTTATCTGAATTAACACCGATAGAGGAAATGATAAACGTTTTTAAGAAGAGGTAAATTGCAGGAAATAATCATTTCTTTCACACTAGCGGTGTGTAGGCTAAGGTTTGATTGAGTAGAGCCAGACTAAAAAATTCAATGCCATAGCCGGGATTTGAACCACGGATCTCCCGCTCTCCGTACGGGTGCTCTAATTAACTGAGCTACTATGGCTAACATGTCGTTTCCATCAATTTACCTGAGTAACATAGTGGTTTAAGTATGAAGCCTGGGACTTAAGTACTGCGGCAGTAACATCTCTCCGCCTCACGGCTGCACGTACCTCGGTCGACGTCGGGACTCCTTCCTCGGTCTCCACGTCGTCGTCGCCTGCTTGCTTTACCCTTAGCTCTAGCTGCTGTCTCCTGCATGAATTCCTTTTTTTTGGGGGGGGGGGTTCTCAGAGTGTTAAAGTTTAGACAGCTCAAACCAACAATAATCTCTGAACTGCTTTAATTTGTCCTTACACTTGTTGAACCCGGGCACCCTTAAATAACTGCACTTTCGGCGAGCATTTTATAATACATTGTACTGGACGCGACATGTCGTCGGACACACCAGACGTATGTACTTGACTGCAATGAGCAATGAGCATAAGATGAAGACTGAATGGGGGTTGCTATCCTCTTATATACACAGCACGGCGTTACAAGGAAAAACTGAAATGATATTGACCTGTGTAACGGTACAGTAAAATAGCTGGCATTCCATTATATTGTCTGACATCCGCTCTTCATAGACTGGCGCCCCGGAGTGCAGTGTTTCTTACGTATATCTGCTCAGGTTCGTTACAATATTTTACATCAAAGTCTACACTTTTATTTTCACTAACATAGCTAGTTACATTTCTCGAATTTATGTATAATTATTAAAACATATTACATAATTAAATGAATAATTGATCCGAGGACCAAAGTTCCTGTTTCAGTACTTATAGCATAGTAAGTTGCCACAAAAGGTACGTGTCTCATAGCATATGAGAACCCCTAGTGGTTTACCGGAAAACATACGAGTCAGTTGGAGAATTTGATTTGATGTCGGCATGTTGGCCATAGTAGCTCAGATGGATAGAGCAACCGCACGGAGAGCGGGAGATCCGCGGTTGTAATCCCGGCGTTTTAAGAGAAGTTTGGAATGAGTAGAGATTCACTGAATGTAAACGCCAGATTTTTATTTCTGCATGCAAAGAGAACGGAGTTGGAAGGGCATCATATAGCAACCAGCTGTTAAATCATTTAACTATCACTAAAAGTCTATCGATTGCCATATTCCCTTGCACTAATAAGAGCATTATCGTTAAGATAATACTTATCTCGATTAACATGAATTTGATAGAGGAATAAGCGTTTTGAAGAACAGTTTGTACAAGAGTAGAGAAAATCTTTATTTTATTGAGTAAGCCATTGTTTTATAGAATATTACCTAGCTATCCGACGTACCTTGCAGCGGTTATTTAGTGCTGTGCTGACTTGAAGCTGTAATATCTTCTTTGTATTTTAGCAGAGAAACCTATCTCATTGGCATGCGTGGGTGTGTACTATTCGAAGAAGGATGACACCGGCTCTGACTTGGGAACGTTTAATGAACCGTCTACACTGTAACGGAGAGGTTGCTATTATGTATGGTCAGTGTTAAAATACTGGATTCCTCTATCAGGCTATAACATGCGGTTCTGCCACTGAGATAAGAATGACGCCTAATCCGCATACCAGCTACGTCTTGTCCCACCATATTTAATCATCTTTTCACCTGGCTGGCTGCCCGAGAAGAAAGTGAGCGTATTTTTTTTCTTTTTTTCTTATTTAACCGAATTTTCATTATTTCCGTTTATTTTCTTATCTGTTTTCCTAGTTTTCACAAATATTCACTATACACATAAACACTCAAGCCCAAGGCGGGACTCGAACCCGCAATCCTCTACGCGGCGGAACACTAGAGACATACGCTTTATCGACCATGGAATTCCTCGCCAGTAAAGCTTCAGGTCTTATAATTCAACCATGTCAGTATTCAAATATAAGATATTTGTAAATATATTTTAATCATTTAGTTATTTATAAATGTAATTATAAGGTGTTTTATTGACCACGCCTGTGAGAAAAAGTTGGACATTTCAACAATGAACAAATTGTCAAAGTCATTTTATTGGTTTCTGAATTTGTTTTGTAATTCTTTATAATACTTTACGCACACATATACAGGAGCGTATGCAAACAATATACATTTAAACATTTTGAAAATAAGTTTTATACTTGGATATTAAGAGACACACATGCTAAGATTCAACAAAACGCAAACGCAGTTTAAATGTGGACATTGCATTTCTTTTAAATTTTCGTTAATCTTTCAAAAACTAATTATTATTTTGGTAAAAAGGTATTTCGTAAAATCTGTTAAGATTTTGCCTTCTCGTTTAAAATCATGGACGTATTAAAATCCATCTAATGCATTGTTTCCACCTTAAAATAGAGCATTCATCATTAATTGGTTAATGTGCTACTTGGAAAATAATCGAGCCAAATAATCAAATGGAAGGTGATTTAATAAACTGAACTTTTACAGTTACATATAAAAGATTAATTGCATTATTTATGTAAATTAATGTCAAAGTGCTGTGGTATTACAGTGCAAAACATTCAGTTCACTGAAAATATGCGCCACATGTGACACTCTGACAATCATACGTTTGTACCGTTTCAATTGAATAACTCGTCTTCAAATATCCACAAGGAAACTAGTCAAGTTATCTGGAAGCTTGAGATAATTTTCATGGAGTGTGTGCTGTAGCACTAGCTTGATGTATAGCTTGAGAAATGCGTATTATAATAATACTGTCACCAAGGGCATTGTTCTGCCGCTGCCGCTAGCCGCAACCGGGCGCGTGGGCAGGAGAGCTGGACGCTTGAGAAGAGAAAGTATAGTCCAGCAACGCAAAGAAGGTCCCTGTAAGGAATATGCGTGTTACACAGTGGGACAAGGACAGCGAATGTGTGTGGCAGAGAACGCCTGCTATACAAGGAGTAGAACCGTTGAAAAAACATGCGCCATGTTCGCTCTGTAAACTAAAACCCAGAAGATTCATTCACAAAAGTAGAAGACGTCACAATGCTTTTGATTGTTCTGTAACAGAACTGACATGGGGTGTCATAAACCTGTCCAGGGAGGGTGTGACAACCTTCTCCATCCCCCCTGCGTCTCATCCCTCGGAGACTTTCTCTCCTGTGGAGGAGTATAAGAGACAGAGAGAGAGAGAGAGAGAGAGAGAGAGAGAGAGAGAGAGAGAGAGAGAGAGAGAGAGAGAAAGAAAGAGACTCTGGAATTTACTGTATTTCTATTGCCGCCACGATTGTTCTCGGAAGGTCTACGGCATTCTAGAAGCAACCACTGGGGCATAAAATCCACGCAAGGTGTTAGAGAGTAGCTGTGTGATTATCGGAGTTTGTTGTGCAGAGAAGCAGTTGCTAGTTGTGTGATGGTTATTGGGGCAGTGATTTCTTTCATTTGTTTTAAGTGCGGTGGAGCACCGAATCGACCTTGAAGACAGCTGATCGTCAGTTTCACGTCGTTTTACTCCAATAAAGAACGTTCTAAATTTCTACAAACCAGACTTTTGATTCTACGTAACCCTCGCAGTCAAAATACCTTACGTGTTCTCTCTCTGTCTCTCTCTCTCTCTCTCTCTCTCTCTCTCTCTCTCTCTCTCTCTCTCTCTCTCTCTCTCTCTCTCTGCACTCTACAACAAGCTACTCTTATAGAAGCTTATTCTTATCCCCTCCCCATGCTGACCGAAATAAACATGGGGCTATTACATGTAACACCCGTGTTATTCAATGCTGCTTACTGTGGCATCTTACAGCAGAACTCTCCTGCACCATGGTTTATAAGGGGTAAATAACCACAAGTCCTATCCCCAAAGATTGATACAGATTTCTCTGACGAAGTAAATGTGCACAATGGAGTTAAGAGAAGTTGTTAAGTTTTAGAAAGCGGCTAATCGCGGAAAGGAAAGCCATAAGAAAAGGATCAACAAAAGAAGATAACAATAAATATCCTTATTTTACTTTCTTGTTATTTGTAATGACAATGCCATTGTGTTGATGCAAAAGAAACACAATTCACAACAGTGAAGCGCACAATAAATGTAAACAAGAACATAACATTTGAATTGTAAAGAAAATAGGTGCATAACAATAATTTAAATTAGAAATAATATATTAATATTCTAATATCATTAAGACATTCAGGAAGCATTCACCGATGATGCCCACTTGTAATCAGAATGAAAAAACCTTGGTTTGATGGAATGAGATATTAAGACATTCTGCACATCGCCCAAGATTTATTAATTCTAATCCTAATTTGAGAACAAAACTTAAACGGAAGGATCGCATAAAGGTGGTACACGAAAGATAATTGCTACCTTAAAATCTGAAAGCGGCAGTGTTTCAAAGTCAGAAAATTTGTTAAATATATTAGATATAAAAAAGAACGAATCCAACGTATATGTAGGCGATATTTAGAAACGGGTATGGCTTCAAATGAACTCCGAGGGACAGGCAAAAATATCCCACAGTTTTAATGAGAAGAGAAAATTAGTTATAAATTGGATTCGGAGTTTAAAAATTGTGGAATTACATTACTGTCCCAGTGAAACTACACGCTAATATCTTGCTGGAAAGTTGAGTGTTAACAAAATGGGACGTCTCTACAATGACCAAATGTCAAATTAAATAAAATTTCCAACAAGTCTTTTCTGTAAATCATTCAATACTAAATTCAATATAGGATTTAAAATTCAAGAACAAGGTGCTTGTTCTGTCTGATGCATGAAATGATCGAAGTGAATCTTATCCTCCTAAACCCACAGTATTGTCACGAAAAGAGTACATAGGTGGTCGGAAGAGTTTCCGACCTAGTAAACATACAAGACATATTTTCAGAAATTTATTTTTTAGTTTTCAACATAGTCTCCTTGTAGCTCTACACACTTCTCCCAGCGATTCTCACATCTCTGTAACCCGTCCAAATAGTACTCGGCGTTTTTCTCTGCAAAATAATTGTTTACGAAGGTGATTGCCTCTTTTCTGTTCTGTGAGCGCAATTTTCGGATGAGGGAACACACAATTCGAGATGTACAAGGCATTTTTCATGAATATATTTTAAATATATGTTAGGTATATTAATCAAAATCTTTGGAGCAATATTTGAGAAAATCAATATTTTCGAAAAAATTAACATGCAAAGTGTAGTTTGTGGTGAGGGGGATTTCGGGATTTGTGGGATATTGTTGAACATTTTTGTGTCACATCCTTGGAACATGCTGAACTTATTAAATTTGGTATTTGACCGATAGTTCGTTTTTCTAAAAATGTTTTTTTTAATATAGTATACCCTAAAATATATAATTTTGAAGAAATGTCGATATATTTTGGGTGAAACAAAATACCCTTTCTACGTACGATATATGAAGGTGATGGAGATAAACGGTAGTTAATGTAATACCTACTTTGTTGGTAATATCTTTCCTCTTTAAGAAAGCTGTTTCCAAGGCGACTTGGTAAGAATTGTTGTAAAAATGAATGCTGGTTATTTGTTTGTTGAATGAAGGTTTTAATTGTAACACAAGAGAAACAAACTCACTACTCCGGCTGAACAAATGTTTGCTGAGCACGTTATTATATTGCAGAACCGATATCACCGTGTACACAATTATATTACTGCAGCCCGCCGCAGGCTACACAGAACATACACCAAATTAGCTTCAGCGTTTTTATTATTTGATTACATCAAACATGACGTGCAAGCAAGAACTGCCTTTCTTGAGACTAGACCTCTTCAACTATTGTTACCTCCGTCCCCCCTCCAATAATTTGATGTCGAGATTTTACTGGAACCCAAGAGAAAGGTCTGTGGATGCCGTTGAAGCATACAATATATGTTAAGTTTTTCTTTTAGAGTTAACAATTTCCGATACATTCTTTGTTATTGATTAGAATTTTCTGAAAACGCTTCTCATCTTGGAAGTAGTTATTACTTTTCCCCCTTCTGATTATGCAAAGAGAACGTAACTTTTGGGCCATCACCTAGCGCGACACGCTATTTAAGATATCTATTGACTTATCTACTGTGCCCCACAATGTAAATATAAATTGTAAGTTTATGTGGACTAATGAGGATAACCGAGTGACTCGACTCAGGCAGTTTCGTCTGCGGGTCGCATTCGGGAGGTCCGGGTTCAATAACCGCGGCCAACCTACCTGACTCATGAGTTTTTCCGGGATTTTCACGGGTCGACAAGCGAATGCTGGGTATGTTAATAGCATTCCCAGAACTTCCTATCCCTCCACTTCATCTCTCTTATCATTTCATATCATCTCTCATCTGGTGGTCTGTTTCAGGATACAAGTATCAACGGGAGTCTCGGCGCTGTATGTAAGGATCGCATGCTCTTGGTAAAATTTCCTGCTTCGGTAGGACGGTATTTTTTTTTTTTTTTTTTTTGTAATTTACGTCCTCCAACGTTAAGTCATATCAGAGGGTGAATGAAATGGGTGAAATGATGCTCAAATGACTTCAGGGTCCATGAAACTTGAAGTCACCTGACATCTGTCGATCAGGGTAAGGGAAAACCCCGGAAAAACCTTATCCGGATAACTCACCCTAAATAAGATTCGAACTCGGGACCTCTTGAATGTGATGCAGATACGCTACCATCTACGCTACCGAGGCGGGCGGTAGGACGGTCTCCGAACTCGCTCTGCTGCGACCGTTTCAGGACTATGGTGGTTGGGATAGTGTTTATACTGGCCTGCTGGGGAGTTTCCAACTGGTCAGTGGTAGGGAGCCTCCTACATTATTGTGACTCCTTGTGTCGGCCCCGCTGTCTCCTCTCGTCTCATCCTTCCACCTGGGGATGGTCCACCTGAGGACATAGATACAATCGACAACTTTCGACCTCCATGCTGAACTCCCTCCGCAACATAATCCAGTTCAGTCCAGTCATAAATAGCGCAGGATCCCCATGAACAGCACCTGATTTCGCTTTTATTTCTTCATAAATTCGTTTAACGACTATCTTAAATGCCTGCCAAATCTGAAATAATGTATGAATTTGTACTAAATTTGTTTTGTGACGTGTAGCAAATGAGTACTCAGTGGGGACAACTTGCCTTAGTAACACCATCTATTCTGGAACGCGAATACTCATTGAACCCTTCTCATATTTAGGATATTTTCAGAACAAATAAAATGCCAGAATCATGTCAGTGCCGTAGGTGTGCCGGAATTTTGTCCCGCAATGGTTCGTTTACATGTCAATAAATCTACTGAAAAGGATCTGTTGCTTTTCAACACAGTTAAAAACAATATGACCTGATACTCGGTAGGTCACCGTCTAACCATCTGGCCAACCATCGTACCAACAACGAAATAAACAATAAAACCCTTTCGGTAAATGTCTATCTCAATTAATATGAAATACATTGAAAAATAGAAGTTTTTCTAAGAATAGTTTGTACGATAGTGAGTGTGGAAAGTCATATAAGCAGCAGATCACTCTCATTTTATGGCGATACTTCCTGAACTACTACAGGTTGAATGTTTCAAATAGAAGTGGTTTTGATGGAAGATAATTTACATTTCTCGTTCCTATTCGTTTTTCCTTGGCAATGTTCCCTTAGTGATAGCAGAATCTATTCCTACGGAAAAAAAATAAAATCATGTATGTGAAACAGTAATTGCTGTTTAATTTGAAAGAATAACTGAAGGTAGGAAAATAATTGGAATGTTGAATTGCGCTCTTTGGGACAAGAATATTTTATATAAAATGAAAATAGAAATTAATGGTTATTTCACACTAGCCGTGTGTAGGCCAAAGAGCGGAAAGGTAGAGTCAGACTGAAAAATTCAATACCGTAGCCGGGATTTGAACCACGGATCTTCGGGTCTCCGTTCGACTGTTCTTGACTATTTCCCGTAGGGGAGGGGGATCCGTCCCCTTCAGCTGCCGAGGTGCGGGCGCTGCGGACCCTTAGCACTTGTGGTACCTCTGACGTAACTAGAGGAACCTCGGGCCGAACTGCTGAGCCCCTCCCTGAATGGGAGTTGTTAGGATTGGGTTGGTCTCGAGGGGACAGTGTGTTCCCGACACCCACGGGGAATTGGGTACCTCCGGGCAGGTTACGGCCGCCCGGAGGGGGTGGAGGGTTGCCTTATAAGTCCCTAGCCTGCAGAGCTAGAGGAAGGTGTGCTAGATCACCGGGCGGCCCCACCGAGGCTTTTCGGTAGTCTTCCCTGTGGGGTTGACGCGCGTAAGTGGCATATGCACTTCCATCCCGTCTTGACGTTGTGCACAGCGGGGGGGAGGCTTTTTAAGAAATCAGGTATTGCCCTATGGAAAGACCCCCGGAGTATCCATCGCTTCCGGGTAGAAGGAGGTCCGGGTCGTTGATCCTACGGGTCCAGGACTAATGGGAGTACAACCTCTGCACATAACTGCTCTTGACTATTGAATTACCATGGTCAATGTCCCAGGTGTCATTAAATTCTCCAAATGACTCGCATTTTCCCCGGTAAACCACTAGCAGTTCTCATAAACACATGAGACAACTAACTTAATGGCGACTAACTATACTATAATAGTATATTATGCAACGAGACTATAATAGTTGTAACTAAAACGCCAGTATTATTATTATGAACCGAGCGATCAAAGCGTCTTAATTACCATTATAGTCAAGTTTTATATAACTTTATGCTCTATCATGTATGTAAATTAAAGGCTTCATTTCAAAGTATTCATTTCTGGTTTGATTGATACGTTACAATCGTTATTCCTATAACTAAAGCGAGACTAGTACATAGTACGCAGGCGCAGAAATATTGAAATATCCCTGTAAACAGCCGTTAACGTGTGACACGGTCTAACCTTAAAACATTGGCAAAATTAAAAACAGAAACTTACTGTTATCGTGAGGTATTCAACTCATCAGGTGTAAATGGTTTGGCTTTTTTCCCTTTATATTCCTCTGATTTGCGTCGTAGTAAGCTTTTCAGTTTTGAGTATTTAGATAAGTCAATTTGGTGCCTAATGTTTTTTTTTTTTTTTTTTTTTTTTTTTTTTTTTTTTTTTTTTTTTTACTTGTTCCATTTATACCCCGCCTTTAGCTACAATGGTCACTTCGGCGGCCGTTCTCTCCTTTGGAACATACCGAATGTGTTAACTCGTATTCGTTAGGTTCTTTTTTAATCATTAGAGCACACACACATTCACACTCTCATTCATAATTCCAGACTGTGGGAAAGATGGGGAATTATCTTGGTCGGAGAAAAATGCCCATTCACACCGCCGGCAATCGAACCCGGGACACCTAGCACGGCAGGCAGGTCCTCTACCGACTGAGCTACGAGGCCAGCCGGTGCCTAATGTTGAGTGTTGATTTCAAAATAGAATAGTGAGTCCACAAACTCGATGACTTCATATTTGGAGACAATTCTTCGAAATATACTAGGAATACATTCTCTGAGAACGAATTTGTGCCTTTTGATATTCTCTAATCCATGAATTCTGAGTAGAATTTCTCGTACATCTTTCTTGACTTTTGTGGCAACAAGTTATTTGTAACATTGAGTGCTTCTGCTGTTAATTTCTGGAGGTGTAAGTTCAATGTCACTGTTACTAGTGTCACATATTTTGACTTTTTTCTAAACTGCCGCTAGTACCGTTGTCGATCGAAACGAGAATAATGGATACTTGTGCTTTCACAATGTTACGTGGCCAATTCTGATTGGTCGTATACCAATACTTTAATGAACAGGTGCCCGCCTCGATATCGTGGTGGTAGCATGTCTACCTCACGTTCAAGAGGTCCCGAGTTCGAATCTCGGTCAGGATGAGTTACCTGGATAAAGATTTTCCGGGGTTTTCCCTTATCCTGAAAGACGAATGTCGGGTACCTCTAGGCTCTATGGACCCTGGGCTCATTTGAGCATCATATCATTCATTCCAATCATCGTCCGATATGACTTAACGTTGGAGGACGTAAATTACAACAACAACCAAAAATGAACAGGTGTACTTTAATGAGACCTAGTCGTATAAATACTAAAGTTTGGCACGGTGGAGCATAACACATTTTAACGCCCGGCTTTATACGAGGGCTGTTCAATAAATAATGATCACAATTTTATTTTGTCAACATACCTTTACACATCCTCATAATTTTTAAGGTCTTCTCTCAAAATAGTCTTCCCTGAATGCAATGTACTTGTCCCAGCGTTTCCGCCAGTCTTAAAAGACATGCTGAAAACCATTTTTTGAGAGATCCTTCAAAATTTCCTCCGCAGACTTCACCACTGCTTCTGATGTTGGATAATGCCTCCCACGAAAGCGTATCTTCAAATTAGGGAATAGAAAAAAGTCACATGGGGCTAAATCTGGACTATAGGGAAGGTGAGGAATGCACTTCACGATGATTTTTGCAAGATATTCAGCAACAACATTGGCAGTATGCAGCCGCACATTATCGTGGTGCAGCATCCAGTCTGCTTCACGGAAATGTGGTCTTTTGCGCCTGATATAGACTTGTAATGCTTTCAGGACTTCCCTGTAGTATTGTCCAGTTACTGATGTGTGTGCAGGTACAACATGTTGATAAACCATTCCATGAATATCAAAGAATGAGATGACCATAACTTCTCCAGCAGAAGCAACCACTTTTACTTTTTGGGGGTTGGTGATGAAGGAGATTTCCACACTGAGCTTTGCTGTTTGCTCTCTGGATCAAAATGATGTAGCCAAGTTTCATCAGCAGTGATTACGTTTAAAATAAACTCCGGATCTTCCTCTAGCATCAACTTTAACTGCATGTTACCTCCATTGCAGCGGTAGGTGATAGTGAACATGTCTGAACTTACCTGGTTCTCATAGGCGGGAACCAGGAGTATCAACAATGAAACTACTACGGCTTCTTTGATTCACATTAAGCTAGCAGAATATAATAAGTTTGAATTTTAGTGCAAAGAATTATGACCGTAAAAAATTATGACCATTCTTTATTGAACAGCCCTCGTAGTTCAGACCACTGGTAAGTGAAATAGTTTTTAATCTCGATTAATTGCACCTAATAGTGGTCTGAGCTATAAAGCCCGGGTCTTAAAGTACTTCCAGCCATGGTATTTCAATAGTTAAGATCGGCCAGACGGAGACCGGAAGATCCGTAGTTCAAATCCCGGTTATTTCATGAATTTTTCAATCTGACTTTACTGTAAAGTGAAAATAATTTATAAATCTCTGGGTCAAGGTGTGCTATTACATAGAGATGAAACTTAGTTGTTAGGTAAACCACGTGCAAATAAACTATTGGCTATGTAAAAGAACGTTTGGTGTAAATCAAGATGGAAAAAATAAGCAACCGAAAAATCAGGGAAATGATGGAGGTGGATAACAATATTTTCAGTCTTTGGAGAAGGGAAAATCGGATTTGGAAGCACTAAATGGATGGAGAAAGAAGTAATTCCGAAGATGATTTTGGGAAAAGAGTGCTGAAGGAATTCAGAGAAGATGGCCATGATAAATAGGTGTGAAGGAATAAAATGACCATGTGTTGTAGAAAAACTACTGCAGTGTACAACGTTTTTAGTCGAAAATGTATTGATAATTAGCAATGTGAGGACTAAATTCAGTTTTAATGATTGGTAATGCATAAGGTAAGTTTGTAGCAATTGGAGCAATGATGAGATGTTTACTAGTTATTTTACTGCGGTGATTTCAAACAGTTTAGATATTTCATTCAATATGATGTTTTGGTTGGCATTCAGCAACAGCTCCACCTTAGCTGAGTACTGGAGAAAGTAAAAAGCTTCGTTTGACAATATTGGAATCAGAATTAGTATAGTATAATTTAATCCGTTTATATGCAGCACAGGATGATGGAGAAATAACAAATGAATGTATTAGTGGAAGTGTTGTATTAACGAGATGAGACGTCATCAGAAAACAGCTGACAATAATTATATGTAGAGAGATTAACTGTGGTGTGTTCCCTAGGGATGTCCCAATTATAGCAAGCTTATCAACCTTTTTAATATTTCATCTGGCTGTCTTGCCAGTTTCAAACCATTTCACACATATTCACTTTCTCTTTCACTTAACCTATAGTAGGTACCTACAGGAAATACTCGATATTAAACCGGAAATACATGCTTTGGGGTTCACTAAAACCAAAAACATCTGTCTTATACCCACATCAATTACAGATGATCATAATGATGATCAATAATATCACTATAATTGTTGCAAAAGTTGATTTTTTCCTTTTACTTTGTGTTAATTAATATTAAACCTACCAAACATTATTTCACTATATATTTCACGATGGCTACAGAAGGTTGAGGGATAGTCAAAAGCGGATTTGTTGTATGCTGGCCTTGAAATTGCCTAATCTTTCCATGACACAGTTTTTCCTTTTCAGCATGAGTTTTGCCCATTGTTTATAAGTAGGGCTAGGATTTCAAAAACTTTGCATCTTTTTTTTTTGTTGTAAGCCTAAATTAAAAGTGGGTTACATATAAATGTTTTTAATAGTAAAATGCGTTAATTTAACCATATTTGTTAGGGCATATTTACGCATTTTTGTGAATTTTTGTGGGATATGGCATATTTTAGATTTTTATTGCATTTTTGGGTATTTTTTGTTATAATTAAGCATTTTAAAATATACCTTAGATACAATTTACGTTTTTTTGTGTTCAAGAGCGAAGCTTTACATTTAATTATTTAGCAAACTGTTTTACTTTCCCCAAGTGGTACTAGAGGTAAAATTACCTTGGGTTCCAGGAAACGGGACAAAGACTACATTCCTCCCCTTCTAAGGACCGCTAATGAACTTGCGTTACACAAACTGTTTCACTTACTTCACAAGTATCAGGTGGCTGCATTTCTAAGCTCAAGTAGCAGGTAGCTGCAGTCGTAAGCACAAGTAGCAGGTAGCTGCATTCGTAAGCAGAAGGGTCAAAGCTCATTGTGTCTGCAAATCCTTTTCTAAATAGCAGTGCAGAGAGGTGTCCCTTAAACAGTGTAAAGAACTGTGGTGTGAAGTTCATCATCATGCCTAAACTAAAGCAAAACATTGCAAATAAATTAAATAATATTGTTAGACTTTATGGTGAAAAAGTTTTCTCCACGGATGGGAATATACTTTTCTACAAGTTATGTGAAGTACGGGTGGCAGCTGAAAAGAAGTTTACAATAGACCAACATGTGAAGAAAGAAAAACACATTCGAGGACTACGGCTGCTTGAAGCTAAAAGAACAACACATTAAATGTTACTTGATGAAGCTTGCTCTTCTTCACGTTCACCTGAAGAACTCTGTGAAGCTTCATTTGTGCTGATATTCCTTTGAACAAACTGAGTAATCCAGAGCTACGCGCTTTACTAGAAAAGCATACTGGAAAGCCTATACCAGACTCTGCAACATTAAGGAAGAATTACGTGAGTAAATGCTACCAGAAAACAATACAGGAAATCAGACAAAAAGTGTCAGGAAAAAAAATTGGGTAAGCATAGATGAATGTACAGACTCGCTAGGCCGTTATGTGGCAAATTTTGTGGTGGGCACAATGGCAGAGGATGGTCCAGGAGAACAATTCCTAATAAATTGTGAACAGTTGGAAAAAGTTAAATTTTCAACAATTAGCAGTGTTTGACAGGTCTTTGGGTTTAATATACCCCAATGACAATCAACCTGACAACGTACTCCTGTTGTTGACCGATGCTGCATCATGTATGGTAAAAGCTGCTAATTCTCTTCAAGCTCTTTACTCGAAAATGGTGCATGTAACATGACCAGCACATGCCTCACCGACTTGCGGAGTAATTGCGGAGTCAGTTTCCTGAAGTTGAGCCTCTAATAGGATGCATCAAGCAGGTCTTCTTAAAGGCACCTTCACGAGTTGCAACATTCAAGTCCGAGGCTCCTGAAGTTCCTTTGCCTCATTCACCAGTTGTGACCAGATCGGGAACCTGGATAGAAGCATGCAACTACTACTGCGGGAACATCGAACTAGTGATAAGAATCACAGACATGTTTGATAGCAGTGATGCGACCTCCATCAAACCCGTGCAGGAACTTCTTTCAGACAGAGAACTTGCAGGGAAAATTTTGTATATAAAGTCAAATTTTGGATTCCTACCTGGAACTATTACGTGCTTAGCGAAGTAAGGAGTTAAGTTAGTGGAACAAAGAGACTTGGTAGAAAAAGGTGGCAAGTGACTTAGAAAATCTGATTGGGAAAGTGGGGAAGCACGTAGCGAAAAAATTAATAGCTCGTTTTGAACAAAAATAAAGGGTTTGCTACATTGTCTTCAATTGCAGATGTTCTGTCGGGTGAGAAATTTTCTCTGGTAGATATACCAGGAGACTGAGAAGCAGGTGACTGAATTTACTTTAAGTATGCTCCTCTCGTCTCAGTGCAAGTGGAAAGGAGTTTCTTAATGTACAAAGCATTGTTAGCAGATAATCGGCAGTCATTTTGATTTGAAAATCTACAGATGATTGTGCATTGAAATTCAGGACTCATGAAATGACCAGTAACATATTTGCTGATAAAATAAAATAGAAAACCTTAAATAGTTGTGTACCTGTATAAATGTTTAAAATGAACTTGTTCTTGGATATTTTATATTATTTTCTTTTGAGTTTATCTTCCAAAAAACATAAATATTTGCAATTTAAAGGACATTTTTTACATTTTATAGGGCACTTTTGTTAGATTTTTAGGGCATTATTGCATTTTAGAGTGCATTTTTAAGTATTTTTAGGGCACTAAAATCCTAGCCCTAGTTACGAGAGTAAAATTATACCTAAGTGGTGCGTGCGCGCGCGCGTGCACACATACACATAAAACACTAATGCCCGATTTCATCAACAGATGTTAAGACTTAACACGGCTGTCAGTCTATTTAGCAATAATTATAAGAAAAATTGCATTTTACCAACAAGTGTAACCTTAACACTCGTGTTAAATCTCTTGTTAAACTAACTAGCCATATTTGTACAAGAGAGGTTAGAACACGCATCGAAAGGAATATGACGGGACTTTACGGTTTTATAATTCACTGAATTATGTGGATAATGTAATTTCCACCTGCTGTCTTGAAACGCTCAAGTCTCTTGTCACTTCTGTCCTTCGCACCTCGTTTTAAACTTACGTAATATTGACGAACTTGTTTCGTTCTTCTGGTTGTGACATTTGCATTCGAATTAAACTCATTTCCTATCTTTTCCCACGTCACATCTTTTTCTTTCACATTTATGGCATCCGTCTTCTTATTTTCCACATTATCCTTATATGACGTTCGTCCAGAAAATAAGTTCTGTTAGGTAATAAAATTAAATTGTGTAGAGATACAGAAAAATTATTTATTGCAAAAAATTCTACAACTGTTAAACTACCTTTCCACATAACTGCCGAAATTTTACAGGCATTTGTCACAGCGAGGCACAAGCTTTTGTATACCTTCTTCATAGAAGTTTGCCGTCTGTGTCTTCAACCAGTTGGAAACATTTTCTTTAGCTCTTCGTCATTGTTGAAGTGTTGACCACCAAGAACAGATTTGAGATACAAAAATAGATGAAAGTCGCTAGGAGCGAGGTCAGGGCTGTACGGGGGGTGGTCAATTACGTCCCAGCCAAATCCCTGTAGGACGTTTTTCGTGGTCTTTGCAGAGTGTGGCCGTACGTTGTCATGAAGAAACACAACACCTCTTGACACCGCAAGTTTGCCGATAAATTTCAGTCGGTTTCACTTGCCTAGCATTCAGAAAACGAATCACAGATCTGATTTCACAAGCGGTGGGATTTACAATCAACACCGACATTGTAAACAAGCACAACAAAGCGTAGGCAGCTGACAGCGATCTCACAATGGTGCACGTTTCTTCTCCTTGATACAGAGCGTCTACCGCGCATGTGCGGAACTGCGATCGCAGCGCTGCAGCGGAGATAAATTGAAACAGAACTTACTTTATGGACGCCCCTTGTATTTAGTTACCAATTGAACTAACAAATCTTTCTCAATTAATGAGAAATTTGTCCCACGGATTCTCTTGTGATTTTGTTCACCCGCCCCTTTTTCAGCTATGTGTAAACGAAAATAAAAATAAAAGCGCATCGCAGTATGTTCAGAAAATAATACTATTCATCGACAGTCTTCTATATCTGTAATATTTACAAGTCTCTCGGCGTTAACATGTGTTCGTCAACATTTTTAGAAAACAAGTTGGTGAAATGCAAGAATTTTAACACTGTTGTTAACGTTGTGACACCTGTTACGTTACATTTGTTAGCGTCGATTTTAATATATGTTGGTGAAATCGAGCATAAACGTTACAACGGATTGGAACTGGGCCAATTAAATGACGTCATTTCGCATTCAATTCTTCTTCGATGATTTCCTGTTCTTTTTCTTTGTGTCATTACCACTGACTCAATATGTCGTCATAGATCATCACAGAAAGATACTTCGAACGATAACTTCAGTTTCACTTCAAATTATTAGCATGAAATCAAAACAGTGGCCGATGTTCTTTTTTTTAACTGCGTTCGTATGTTTGGACTGCATTTGTATTAAAATGAATGTTCTCTCGCAATGTAATGATGTGTAAAATGACACATTTAGTACTATCTGATATTGTATTCATAAGGTTGAGATTCCTAAACATTTTGCTGAAATGGTTTTATTACACATTTTCTTGTAGGTTCATAGGGGATACAGTAGGCAAGTGATAGTAGAATCGTTTCAAAGCTGGTTGGTGTATGATGGCTTTGATATTCCATTCTCTTTGCATGACCAGAAGGTGGGGGAGGGGAAGAAGCCGGATCAACCCCTTCCGATCGGCGAGGAGACTGTACATGAGGTCTCGCTGGAGTTGACCTTGATTAGAGCGTTTTGAGTCTGTAGGTATTTGTCGTGAGGCTGGCTGAGGAAGTGATCCTGGGACTAGATGCCTTCAGGAGCCACGAGTTGACCGTCGATGTCTGTAGGAGACCCTTGTGACTCGGAGGAAATGAGTAATGCTCCGAGGTCCCAACGAACTTCTTGGGATCTAGAGGACAACCCTGGTGAAGGTTGAAGTTGGGCCCACCAGAAGCAAAATGGTTCCGTAGCCGTACCAGGATGGCCAGCGATCATGGAGCCCCGTGGAGTGTCTGCAGAATGTACGGAATGGCGACCCAGCACGAACGGCAGTCGACAGATAAGGTTTCCAGCAGGGCAGTCTGTGGCTGTACCACGGTGTCCGAACCGAGGTGGTGTTACGCGAATATTTCTCCAGGAGCGTACTAGTGCTGAAGGGGAACTACTGTATCCAGAGATTTTCCCGCGGGAGGATGCTGGTGGGGCAAGGCTGGCAGAGTCACGGTAACCGCGAGGGGCTACCGCGAGGAAATGACATGAAATGTGTAGTGTTTAACTCTCGCTTTTACAACATGCGGCATTGCAGGCGGTGACAGTGATGATATATGAGTAAAGATGGAGCACCGGTGGAATGACATGGTGGGGGAAACCGGAGATCCTGGAGAAAACCCGCCCCAGCGCCCTGTTCTCCATCCGAAATTTCACTTTGCGGTGGTCTGGCATCGAACCCGGGCCTCCTTTGTCAGTGCCAAGTGGCCTAACCACTCAGCCACAGCGCGGCTGTACCACGGAGGATTTAGTGCATACTAGACGGCCGACTAATGACCGGTCCTCTTGGCTGAATAATAGGGGGAGCAAACAATAGTCACTGTGTGTGCCATTTCTCTGCTCTCGAAGATTCGCTAGGGTCATTTCTAGCAGTTTCATCTCCCAGGAGTTTTGATTTGTGTTCGGGCCTGATACATTCACTAGACCAGGATCGGTCAGTTGAGCTGAACTGAGAGTAGACAGCGAGAGCACAGTGAATACTGCCTAATGCAGTTCAGTTATAATTCGTGACTCAGCGGTTCAGTTGTGGTATTAATTATACATTGTTCTGAATGTGAGTCTCATTTGTTCCTTGCTAAGCCCTGAAGAGATAAAGTGTGTTTAGCAATAACAGTGTTTTCATTTGTTACAACATATATTCATCGACTTCATTCTCTTATAGGAGAAGAGCAGAGTGGATTCCGCAAAGACCGATCCTGTACAGATAACGTATTTGTCCTTAATGAAATAATTGAACAACGAAGGGAAAAGAATTTGGAAACACATACCTGTCGCATTCATTGACCTTGGAAAGGCTTTTGATAGAATAAATAGATAAAAACTGTGGCAAATATTAGAAAGTAAGGGTTACCCACCACATATTACTAATGGAATGAAAGGCATATACACAAATACAACTATAAGAATTGATACTAAGAATAGGTTAGCAGAACAAATTTCTACCAATATTGGACTAATGCAAGGGTGTAGGTTATCACCTACTCTTTTTAGTCTATATATGGACGATATTCTAAATTATTGGAAGATTTTAGTAGACCCAGGAATCAAAATAAAAGAAAATATTTATATTAATACCCTGCTGTTTGCAGATGACCAAATATTGATTCATCGGAGTGAAAATCAACTGCAAAAATCAATGGATATTCTAAACAATATAGTACAAAGGTATAATTTTAAAATATCAGAAGAAAAAACAAAAATTATAGCTTTTAAAGGAAATTATAATGTAAGATCAAAAATTGTTTTAGGAAATAGGATTTTAGAACAAATTACGAGTTTTTAATATTTAGGATGTAACATAAGTTTTAGAAACAATACTGATATAGAAGAAAACGTAAGAAATTTCCTTGCAATATGTGGGACAATCCAAAGAACTTTTAAAAATTGAGTGAGAGGGGATACAAAAATGAAAATGTATAAGGTAATGGCTATTCCAACTTTACTATATGGAAGCGAAACCAGGGTGCGAACACAAAAGGATTTCAATAAAACAAAGACTGCAGAAATGACATTTTTAAGAAGTGTTAAAGTTTCTACAATATTGGACAAAATCAGAAATGAGGATACTAGAAAGGAATTAGAAATCGAAACAATCCATGACAAAATAACAGAGCGAAGGCAACAATGGCATGAACATATACAAAGAATGGAGGATGGAAGATATCCGAATGCAGTACTAAACTATAATCCAAAAGGAAGAAGAGACATAGGACGACACAGGAAACGCTGCAGAGATCTATGAAGCCGGAACGGGCGATATGCCCAAACCATGGAGTGAAGAAGTATTCATCGACCGATCTGAACTAGAAAAGTAAATGTAGAATCCAATTAAAACCTTAGAAATACACGTTGAGATCGCTAGGTGACCGACTTAGTATCCCTTCATATATCTGCAAAGTGGCTTTAGGAAAGCAGTAAATATCACGTTGAGAATTAGGTATAAAGAGCTAAGAGAGAAGGGAAGGTGAAGGGAAGAAATGAAAATTAAGGTGTTAACTAGGAACACGTGTAGTTGTAAACATTTATAACCTTTTTTAATTTTTTCGGAATGTAATGCTTTTTATACCCAAAACATAACTATAGAATTGTGTAACACATATTTTAACATACATTTAATGTGAAATAATACTGAATATAAGTTTTTCTCATTCAAAAAATTGCTGGACTTTAATTTATACTGCAAATTTAACCCTTTCGTGTATACATCCTTATTTCGTTATTTTTGTTTGCATGTGGTGTTTCAAAGTGGTGCCTCCTGCACGATATACACTAGAGACGTTTGTATTAAGAGTTGGGAAAGATCATTTCAGTATAAGAAATAGAGATGCCTATACTTTCTAAGGTCTGTAAAGTAGAACAGAAAGTTTACAATTGTTTCAAATATGACTCTAACATTTTTGTTTAAAATACCATATATTTAGAATACTTTCATGACAAAATTAACATATTGAATTTTATGGCAATGACCACTTCATTCCAGGTGACTTTTGTATAACTAATAAACCGTAAGAGACAGACAGTCTTACTACACAGAAAGGCACAATTTATATCAAATACTTTTTGTAGAGTGAACCATTTCCAGATATTTCTTGTTAATGGGTTTCGAAAGGAGAATGTCTTCGATAATGTAGTTCATGTGGCATTTTGTAACAGCGTCCTACAAAGGGACACCCCTGGAGGTGAGGGAAAACCAAATTAAGAGTTATAACGGAGCAGAGGGCAACGATTTCCAACTTGAAGCTCCCCGGTGTCGTCTAGTGTAATCCTCTAGACACTAAAGCCTCGGGGAGAAACGGAGACCGTTGGGAACCCACTTTGTAAAGAGCATCATTTTCTCTGGAAATTAATTGTTCTTTCATACTGGCCGTGTGTAGGCTAATGTATGGAACGAGAGAGTCAGACTGAAAAATGCAGTGCCATAGCCGGGGTTGGAACCACGGATCTTCTGGTTGCCGTCCAGCCGCTCTAATGCTTGAGCTACTATGGCCAACGTGCCGACATGACATTAAATTCTCCAGTTGATTCGTGTTCAAAGATTCAGAAAATCCGTGGTTCAAATCTCGGCTATGGCATTGAATTTTTCAGTCTGACTCTATCTTTCCATCATTTTCTCTGTCATTCAACGCCGAGTCTTACAACCCTGCAGATGAAAGGTGAAATGAAATAAAATGTGAGGTTGAAATGGATGAACAGGATATTCGGGGAATGCAATTAACCTCCCCAGTATTCGCCTATAGACTCGGTGGTAGTCTCAAAATAACTCATATGTTAGGAGTATCGACCGGGAATCAAAAACACAACCTTCCAAATGCGAGACATACGACTACCGCCTGCACGTCTCTCGGAGCAAAATTACAAATCGTATGTGGAGTATGTTAGAATTAAAACTTTCAAATCAGTGCTACATTTTAAATATTTACAATATTATTTATAATAATTAAAAATATTTATATTCAATGTTAAAAACTGCATTAAATGTAGTAGTAAAGTTAATGGTACAGTTACTTTTTGATTGAATGAAAAAGAAGCAAGTGCTAACTTCAATTCACCTTTATTATTTCTCAGTTCTTTAAATATGATCAAAGTGAATTAAATAATGCTATGCCACTACTCTTTGGAACAGCTCTGGGCTATTGCGTGGTATGTGTTTGTTTTAGATACCTGAAGTTTTGACAGACACCTTTGGATTGTCAACTAAAACTAAACTACAACTAAAATACTTTCAAAGGCTCAAAGGTTTTGAATAGTGCTTCAGAATTAGGTGATTATTTTATACCAGAAATTATTACTGTTACAGTTTTTTTTGCTTTTGTACAAGAGATACATTTGTAGCACCTACTAAATTTTCACAGAATGTAATTAAGTCACAATCTAATGAAAATAAACACAGCTCTTAGAATTCTGATATTTGTAAAATGAATTAACAATCTAATTGAAAAACATATGTAGCTTAGTTTTGGCAGAATACAGTCAATATTGTCACCGTGCGGCATTATTGAACTGCCGCGACAAGCCGGAGCCGGGCGCGTGAGGACAGAAAGAGACAGAGAGAGATTCCAGAGCGCCCGGTCTATTGTTGTTGCCGAGAAATTTCTCGGGAGGTCTACGGCTTTCTAGAAACAATGATTGGGAGGTATAAAAACCACGCAAGGTGTTAGAGCGGCAGTTGCTCTTCTCCTGGCTAAGGTCCGAGCCAGGCATCCGGATTGGTCGCTGAGGTTGAGAGAGGCAAATCCCCTGGGTTCCCTCTGCCAAATACCTTGGCGTCCTCCTCAATCGCGGCCTTTCCTACGCCCCTCTTGTCACGATCAAAGCCGGACAAGGGCATGCAGCACTCAGGCAGTTGTACTCTGTCTTGAAATCCATTATGCCAACACACTTCAAACTACGGGCGATTATACCGCCCCTGATTCTGTAAGGCTGCAAAGTCTGGGGATCAGCGGCTCCAACCACTATCCGCAGACTACAGCACGTCCAGAACAGGGTGCTCCAAATTATCTACGATACTGGACGTAGATTCCCGTCTCATATCCTTCACAGCTACTCCGGAGTCCCAAATATTGTGGACGTGGTGCGGGAGAGAACCCGTACCATCTACAGTAAGCTAGACTCCCATCCCAATAACCTGATAAATACCCTTGGTCGCTACGACCATAGGGCTCCTCGCCGCAGACAGAGTTACTGGTCGCCCAAAAATGCATTGGGTAACCTGAAGTAAACAGGGCCACTTTCCCCTGACTCTATACCCCCAAGCCCAGAAATGAGCTCGGTAAGTCCCATACCTAAACATTAGTTCCTTTCCCTCTAGCCTGTCAAGCGGACTGTGCTCAGATGTCTCCCAGGCAGGCGGAAGAGCGCAGCCAGCACTGGGCGCACATCCCCCACGGGGCACTAGCGCCCATTTAAGGCTAAATATAACACTGCCTAAGACAACCGCCTGCGACAATCGACATATATTTTATACTGCCCAGATAAAGCCGCACTAAGCGGCTAGGTGCTGGGCAGCAAACACTCCGCCTAGGTAAACCTGGGCGACTCGCATCTTCTGCTGCTCTGCTGGTCTGCAGAGCGGCAGTTGTGTGTTCGTTATTGCAAAAGTCGGCGATTGAAGTGTACCGCAGTGATTTCTTTCATTTGTTTTTGTGAAGCGGAGCACTGAGTCAACCTTGAAGACTGCTAGTTGTCAATTTCACGTACTTTTACTGCAGCAAAATTGTTTTAGATTTCTGCAAGCCGGACTTCCGAATCTATGTAACCCACGTAGTCACAATATGGTCTTTCCAATTTAGGTTATGATCTATAATAAGACCAAGATATGTTATATTACACGTTTCGTGATTTTGTTGCCTTCCTCACATCTGCAATGGGTTTATTTGTACGAAAATGTATACATATATATTTAGTTCTTGTTTTAAATATGCATGCATTTTGTAACTGTAAAACCAGTTATTTATTATAGTGAAAATACTACTTGATAACCGCGAGAGACCATTGACTATTCGAGAACAACCAGGATGAGTGACAGACAATGCCGTAGTATCCGAGAACTTGCATTCCATTTTAATCAGTGGATGCTGCAAAGGCGTTAATGAGTGACTGTAGTATTGGAGAAGTTGCTGAATCTAGTGCTACCAGGATCTGAGTCAAAAAGACCTAAAGTAACAACTGAGCATCGGTGTCTATCATCCAAATAGTGAGAGGATAGTAAAAGATCCATATCTACATAATAAGACTTATTTGTAGAAAACAAGCAAACATACAAAGGTGTCCATGATATGCAAAGTACCTAAAGGATCTGTCTTGGCAACCATATATTATGGAATCTTTATTGTGATGGAGTTTTAAAAGTGGAATTGCCAGTAGGTAGTCGTATGATTGGATAGGCTGACAGCCTGGTAATACTAGTTTTGCGAAATATGGAAAGAAAGTGAAGGAAAACTTCTTTACTCCATGACAAAATTGATATTTGGATAATCCAAAAGAGATTGAGTTTAGCAATAATTCAGAAAACAGAAAGTTATCTGAGGGGGGAGAAAGATACTAAAAGAAGTACTAGGAAATGAGAGCTAAAATGTACGTGAAATATCCAGGTAATCAAATATAACTCAATAGGAGTATGTAGCAGAAAAGGCTGTTGCAGCATTGCGACGACTAATGCCAAAGAATGTCTTCCCATGTGGAAATCTTGGAAAGAAAAGATAGAGAAGATTATTGAAAGGGTGCAATAAGAATATCTAGTGCATGTAGAACGGTCTCTTTCAGGGCAGCACAATTGACAACGAGGTCTATACCAATACATCCGTTGGTTAAAGGACGTACACACCGAAGCATAATAACTAAATGCTCTCAAAGGGCAAACGAAAGTGGTATCTCAATATGAACATCGCACAATCAGAATGGGATTTACAAATTGAAACTTAACGTTAAGTTAACCACTGGCGCGACAGCCCTTAGAGGACCAAGGCCTACCAAACTGACTGCCGGCCTCACGCCCACTTACGAACGGCAGAGGTGGACGATCATCCAACCGATACGGGGAGGAGATGTGGTCAGCATCTCGGCATCCCTCAGCCGGAATGTTGGTTTACCTGACCAGGGCCGCTTACCTAGCGTAAGGTCCTCACTTTCCTCACAATGCTGAGTGGGCACTCGGGACTTAAAATCCTCACCCCATGGGTGGGACCGAACCCGGGCCGCTTTCCGTAGCCAGGGACCAAGGCATGCTGCCTTGGCCCGCTACACCACGGAGCAGGACACAAATTGAAAAAGATCATAGTACAGAATCCTGGCTAAATAGGAAACATTCACAAATTCGATATTCCATAACTCAGTTCTTGTAGATCATGGGTGTTTGCAAACGAACCTTTTGAGAATGATTTTGGCAAGTAGTAAACATTGCTCATACTGTGAGTAAAATGATATACCTCAACACATAGTAAAACTACGTCAGGCAGTTTGTACAAGGCATATCTGCAGAAAACATTATGACACAAATCCTAGAAAATGATAAAAAAGCTATTGATGGCAAGATAATCAGCATTACCAAAGGAAAAGAAAAAAGGAGAAAGAGGGATCAACTTGGCTGCCATATTGTGAAGTAATGCTGAAATAGTTCCGCAACATCTGCAAGTTTTGAATACTATACCTCGGCCGCTCTATCTGCGGCTCTGACATTTCGCGAGAGGGGGAAGCAGGCTGTTGCCAGTTCTTTAGCGGGAATTTCAAGCAGAGGAACAATGCGTATTTTAAATATTTCATGTATTTGCATATTTCACGAACCAGTAGCCATATTATTATAATAGCGATAATAATAGTACTTACGAACACTAATCATCGGAATTCACGCACGAAAAATATACCAAAGAAAGTTCACTATTAGGCCACGTGGCTCAAACAAATTTAAGCTGGCAACACGGTGTTGGGTTCGGGAGCCACGCCTACCAGCGACAATGCTGATTGGCGCTAGCAGACAGTTTTAACTTCCTGACCACGACACCGGATGTAGAGACTCCCAGTACTACCAACAGATGCAGTTAGTGTGTGTGTGTGTGAAAGGTGTGAATGAAGTATTCGAATAGAGTGGTGTTGTAATAAATATCTTGCATTATGATGAAATTGTAAATTGTATTTCAGTGTTTTAAACTTAATATAGTCCTATATTTTCATTCTAAAGATAATTTTGAGGATATGTTTTCAATTGCTCATTACTGTATGTTGGTACTATTAGGTTTCCCCTTCCACATTTTACAGTCGCAAAACGTCAGAGCCGGAGATACAACGGCCGGACAGTACTATCACTAATACTCGGTACCCAATAAACACATATGCTCTGGCTTACGGTAGTTTAATCCTGCTGTAAACAAGGCGGAGCTGACCCAACTCGCCACGTGTTAGACGCTACATACACGCTACATGCATGCACAACACTAACAGTATATGTAGCAGCGCAAACTTCTAGAGAATGTATAGAGTTGGGCTACACATTAACTTATTAAATCTATGAGCTGATTCATTTCTGAAAGAAAAAATAGTCCTGAACTTTACTGCATATAGCACTTTTCATAAAATTGTGGTATTTCTCCAGGCGCTGTTTGCATTTACAGGATTTTTCCCGTGTTCTTGAGTCCCGGATGCTTGCTGCTCCATTCTAACATTATGTACACTAATTGCGGTAGCACCAACGAGATCACCAGTTTCTTTCTAAATTTTCTTATAGACGATTCCGTGTTTCTTTCTTTAAGCACCACGAAACAATGCGCGATTATTCGACTCTCGCAACTTTTTAAAGGTTTGCCTCGATTGTGTTTTATTTCAACTGAAAAATCGGCCTGCTTCATGATAAAAAGCTTGCTGATTTTAAATTGCATATACAAAAATGTTATTAGGTTTGTTAGGTACGCGAGATGTACAGGAAATACATACTCCGAGGATCTACTCCCATTAGTCCCGGCCCCGTAGGACCTGAACCCAGGCCCCTTCTGTTATTTACCATAGGACAGCACCTATTTTATAAGCTGCCCCCCCCCCCGCCTGCACACGGCAGACAGTTCGGAAGTGGATATGCCACTTACGCGCCGGTCCTTGATGAACCAGCTACCAAATAACCTTGGTAGGGCCGCCAGTGTCTAGCTCACCAGCTACTAGCTCTGCAGGCTAGTCCCCGAGACTTACGAGGCAACCCTCTACCCCCTCCGGGCGGCCGATGGTAGCCTGGCCAGAGGTACCCAATTGCCCGTGGGTGACGGGAACACACTGCCCCCTCGAGTCCAACCCAATCCGAACAGCTCCCATTCGAGAGGGGCTCGTCATGTTCGGCCCGAGGTTCCTCTAGTAACGTCAGAGGTACCACGAGTGCTAGGGGTCCGCAGCGCCCGCACTTTGGCAGCTGAAAGGGACGGATCCCTTCCCCTACGGGGGTACAGGAAATACAGTGTTAAATATCAAAGGCAACTCCATACTATAAACAATAACATCTTAATCAGCAATCAACTCGATACAGACCTCTTCGCGAGAGAGCTGCCTGGTCTAGAAATGCAAAAATATAATGTAATGGCAGTGTCATTTAGTACCTAATTGTTATATAAAGTACAGCTCAATTAAACATAATAAGTTAATAGTGTGTATAATTTCACCTACCTTTTGTCTAATCTGTATGTACTATTATAGTATATATTCCTTTCAGGACTCACGAGCCCAGAACACATCTACTCGTATGTGCTATGTGAAGCAGAAAGATAAAATGTGCGGCTATTACGTTTATAAGAATCGAAACATTTGCATACTTTTCTCTCTCCGAAATTAGCTCGAGCAGAGCAGTGATCACAAAACTACTTACAGTACTGTACTTAAGGGGATGCAGCACTGAAAACCCAAAACCCAGCCATTTTTAACCAATCTTGCTGAAATTTTTACCACTTAGTTCTGATGCATAGTGAACACAGAATTCAAAATTTGGTTTTTGTATCTTTAATAGTTGAGTAATTAATTTGTGAAATTCAAAATTTGGGCAAAATTCAAACCGTTCCACGTGATGAAAATTTTCAAAATTGTAGTTTTTCTATTTCTAGAAATATTCAGATGGTTATGAAGAAAATACCTATCATATGAATTTCTTATAGTGCTTTTAGTTCCAGAGGGAGAAAAAATAAGGCATAGAGCAAACAAAAAAGCTAAAAAAATGATTAAACCCTTGACTTTATATATCAATAACTTTAAAAATATAATGGACATTAAAACTTCATATTATGGAAATCAATGTTTGCTTTCTGAAAGTATGCGTTGAAAATTTTAGAGGGACTGAATCAAAACTGCATCGTATGGAACATTTTGAATGACAAAAAATGTTGAAAAAACTATAACTGACTAAATCAAATTTTAAAATCCAAACTCCTTCTCAGCGACATGCCTTGAAGTAGACTAAGACCCTCCAGATAGGTAAGATGAACCCTCCAGCCCCTTCCTTCTCTCTTCTGCAGCAGTTTTCTTCAATTTAGTTTACTTCTGGATGTTTTAGAAGTTACCTTGTCAGAAATATCTGAATGAAGTAAGCGTAATTGGTCCTTCCCTTGGCTAATTTTTGGAGATGCTGATGAAATCTCAGTGTCCATTATGTCTGACTGCAGCTTGAGTGAGGCAGAACTACCAAACTTGAGTTTACTGATGGTTGATGTCACAGCAACCTGAAGTCTCTTCTTTAACACAAATATTTCTTTTGGGCAATTATGCCATATCATGCTATGTAAACTTTCATTTGCATTTTGTGTCTTACTCAATGTACATCTCCTTAGGATTTCATCTGATGCCAGCCTTTGGTACACAGGCATTAGTTTTCTTACCACATAAGGCCTCAAGTATGTTCCAATTGTTGTGTTATGTTTATGTGTTTCTTCCCAAGTATCTCTTAGCCTGTACATGAACCTAACTATGTACACAGTCAACAAGGTCAGTTGTTTAAAAAAAGTTTTACCTATAACCCATATAACATTATATGCACGTTGAGATGTATAAAACGCGTTTATAAATGTTAAATGACACACTAAAGCTCATCAATTATATAAAAAAGTATGTAGTTTAACGAGAAACACAAGAAAATCATGACCAAGTTAGAAACTCACCAAATCAAAAATATAAACATTATTTGCTTTCAATGTTTGTAGCCAGTGTTTTGTTTCCATGGTACCACATATTGTAAGAAATAACCATCACACCAACACACAAAATTCCACCAGAAACTTTGCCCGCTTATTTTAAATGTATTAATTTAGTACAATCAATCGAACTCAAATGACAGAATTCTGTGAATCCAAGGGCTGGCATGCACGTGTGCCTGGGCATTTAAATTGTCATGTGAAGATATTTAAATGCCCGAAACTCATAAATTTAGTTGGATTATGTTACTCTGAGGTTCAAAGTATTTTATTAGCTCAAAAACAAAAAAAGTTAATTTTTCCTATTTTTAGCCAATTTCGATGTCGCATTCCCTTAAAGGAGGGGTTTGTTGTACGTATGCAAATAAAAGAAAACGCCCATTAACTTCGCTGAACCAGTCAACAGCTTAACCGTTTTCTGTCCCAATATCTCTTTGTGTCTCTTCCCACCCAGATATTTACAGCAGGATCAAACTAAGCTGAGATAGATTATACTTTTTTTCAATTATGCTGAACGCGCTTGGACATCTGCTTGAAAATATCTTCCCTGATCGACACAGGAAGCCTCTATGTCTATTGCGTGGTAGCAGCGTGCTTGCCTCTCGTTCAAGAGGTCCGGACTTCGAACCTCGGTCGGGATGAGTTACTTGGATGAGGTTTTTTTGCAGGGTTCTCTGTTATGGACCCTCAGATCATTTCATAATTTCATCCACTTCATTCATCGTCCGGTATGATTTAACGTTGAAGGATCTTGATTTAAAAAAATCCCCAAAACATATATTTACAAAGAAATCACGCTATCGAATTTTGGATGGATTCCATAGTTTGTCTACTTGCTGTGAATAAGTAGTAAAAAAAGTACCGTTTCAAAATTATTCATTCAGGGATCGTCGAAACGTGCATTTCAGGTGAATCTAAGTATCGAATTTTCGAGTGGAATACATGAAAAAGAATGGAGACATTTTGAAATTATCTACTTAGTGGAACTCAAAACGTGTGAAATCTCGGGATTGAAGTTTTGGATGGAATACAGTGTTTGCTCTATTTACTGTAAGTACAAAGTAGTAGACCTCAAAACAAATACAAATTCCATATCCACAGCTATGTATGCCGATAACACCGTTATTTTCTATTAGCAACCAGACTTAAGTACTGCAATCAACAGGCTACAAATATCATTAAATGTGTTGTCTAAGTGGTTCAAAATATGGCGAGTAGAATTAAATACTAATAAAACGGAAACGAAAATATTCTCCTTAAGATCTTATTAAAATCCACCCCCATTTTATCTGCAGGGAAAACAACTAACGTGGAAGCCTCCAGAAACACCAGTCAAATTTTTCGGCGTAATGCTTGACACAAAATTAACCTGTAATTCTCATATATCTTACATTTCCACAATAGCCATTTCTAGAATTAAAAAGCTGTATCCATTGCTACAGGAGAAATCACAGCTTGGTCTGGAGTGCTCAATGTTGCTCTACAAGTCTCTTATACGCCCCATAATTTCTTATGCTGCTCCTGTATGTGGTTCAGCCAGAAAAAACCCAGATTCATCGACTTCAGGTTATACAAAACAAATTTCTCCGCAGTATTACAAAGGCTCCATGGTTCATTAGAAATGATCAACTCCATCAGGAACTTGGTATTCTTCCCATACATTTGTACTTCAAATTGATATCAAAGACACTCTTCATTAGATTATCCGAAGTACCAGGCAATGTAACCCATGACATTGGAGGACGAAACTGCGAAAGGACCAGATTGAAAAGAAAACTGCCTCAAGAGATCCTACTCACTGAATCAGAAGATAGCGACTTTTCTCACTAATTCAAAGTATATCCCCTATTTTTCTCATAACACCACTGATTATAATCTAGTCTCGCATATCAAACCTCTTTTTCAATTGTTATTCATCTTATTTAATGTTATTGTATGTGTTAGTAATCCTGATATATACTTTGTCTTTTATTATCTTTCATTTAAATGTGTTCTTAATTGTTTTCTGTTTATATTATACAGTTATCACCTAATGTATATGTTAAGGGGACAGTAATTCCTCAGTTGTTAAATTGTATGCAATACTTATGTAATTTATCAATGACTTGTGTAGCAATACTGCTGATCAGCCAAATAATAAATTAAAAAAAATCCAAAACAACAACATAACACAACACTTGTGTGTAGACTTGTTGTGTAGACGCAACACTTCCTTTTCATACTGCAGTTGCTTGAGATATGGAACAGTTAATCATGAGCTTCTTCCCTTAGCGGCAAGAAAATGTGAACCTCACTAGAGGAAACAGATAGGCACGAGGGGAGAACAAGGCATAGAGAATAGTTTGTTATTGATATTCAAGTAGAGTAAGGATGAGATTTGTTACAGTGTTCACTTCATTGGGTATTCATAATGGTACGTCACACCCTCGTGGGAGAAAAACTGCACCCTGCGAGTCAGCTGTGAGCTTTCTGACGATCATTAGCTTTGGTAAATGAACAGTGTATCAGGAAGTTTGATGTACAACTTCATGTATTAAAACTATCCTTATGACACATTTAATTCCTTCCACTTAATGATAAATATTCATAGGAAATAGTTACAATTATCTAACATTGCATTCATTAAACACAAGGTTGGTAAACTGAAAATTCCTGTCCGAAGATTTCTTCTACTATTTGGCTTTTCACTTCCTCTATTAGTACCTATAACGGCTTTCACGCCATAAAGGTACAATGGACTTTTATGGACCAAGCTTTCCTTGCGCAAGAATCAAGCGCGCCGTTGTCAAATGTGGTGTTTTCAAATGCAACTAAGGTAAAATAGGAACGTGCATTTCGGTATGGAATGTGTCGATGAATACCAAAATATGCATGAAAATTTTTTATATAAAGCTGTATATTTTTCAAATAATAAAATTTAAGGTTTTGTTGAAAGCAGATTAATACCTTTCTCGCTCTGAAGGCTAAAACATGGTGTTAAATCAAAAATATTGCTATGAAAAACAAATCTGGGTTATTCCCTTTCTTTTATATGCCACGTTGGTATTTAGATTATATCAATATGCTCACATATAACAACAAAGTGACTGTGATGCGGGTAAATATTTGCGAAACTGGTCTCCTGAGTTCTGTGAACAATTTACTAATTTTCTTAAAATGGTAAGTCAAATTTGTAACAAATGATTATATTTTACTGTAATACCTAAATATGTTTATTTTCAAAAATAAATATAAAAAAGATAGAGTCAAACTGAAAAATTAAATGCTATGGCCGGGATTTGAACCACGGATCTCCTGGCTTCCTTCCAGTCACTCGTACCCACTGAGCTACCACAGCCAAAGTGCCCTTATGACATTAAATTCTCCAATTGACTCGTATACTTTCCCGGTAAACCATAGGGGTCCTCATACTTAAAATAATAAGAGTTAAATGAAGCCATGGACTCAAGTACGAGTACTTACGATAGTACGAGGGCTGTTCAATAAAGAATTATCACTTTTTTGACAACGTACCTTTACTCATCCTCATAATTTTGATGGTCCTTCTCAAAATAGTCTCCCCTGAATGCCATGCACTTGTCCCAGCGTTTCTGCCAGTCTTCAAAGACATGCTGGAAACCAGTTTTTGAGAGATCCTTCAAAATCGCCTCCGCAGCTTTTACCACTGCTTCTGATGTTGGATAATGCCTCCCACCAAGGTGTTTCTTCAAGTTATGGAATAGAGAAAAGTACACGGGGCTAAATCCGAACTATAGGGAGGGTGAGTGATGAACTTCACGTTGATTTTTGCAAGATATTCAGCAACAACATTGGCAATATATAGCCGCGCATTATTGTGGTGCAGCATCCAGCCTGCTTCACGGAAATGTGGTCTTTTGCGCCTGATATGGACTTGCAATGTTTTCAGGACATCCCTGTAGTATTGTCCAGCTACTGATGTGTGTGCAGGTACAACATGCTGATAAACCATAATGCGTGGCCGCATATTGCGCGGCCGTTGTTGCTGAATATCTTGCAAAAAAAAAAAAAAAAAACGCGAAGTGCATCCTTCTTCCTTCCTATAGTCCGGATTTAGCCACATGTGACTTTTTTCTATTTCCTAACTTGGAGAAACGCCTTCTTGGGAGGCTTTATCCAACATCAGAAGCAGTGGTGAAGGCTGCGGAGGCGATTTTGAAGGATCTCTAAAAAATGGTTTCCAGCATGTCTTTGAAGACTAGCAGAAACGCTAGGACAAGTGCATAGCATTTAAGGGAGGCTATTTTAAGAAGGCCGTTCACAATTACGAGGATGAGTAAAATTACGTTGTCAAAAAAATTGTGATCATTGTTTATTGAACAGCCCTCGTACTTAGAGCCGTGGTTTTCGGGACGCGAGAGAGTCTAAAGTGTATCGCTGCGGCCGGAGGCCACGCCGGATCTTCACCTCACCAAGCCACCGAAATATCCTCGGAGGTAAGCTCAACCAAATAGTTATGTCTCTGTTATAATCTTTGTTTAATGCCTCTTCAACGCTTTTGTGTGGGTTCTGTACGAAACAGTAGTGATTAAAACCCGGTTTAGTAACATGTGAGGGAACTACGAGTGGTCTCTTCTACCCTTCTTTCCACTACCCAATCCTTGCTGTACCTTCTGAACTTCCCGCTACGTACCCCAGTCGCTTCTCCAATCCTGGGGTGTGACAATAGTTTTAAAAACAATTATGTAGCTTTCGCTATGTTTTATGCACCGCTACCCTTCTGCAGACTGATGGATACTCACGCACACACACATACACACACACAGACACACACACACACACACACACACACACACACACACACACACACACACACACACACACACACACACACACACGTCCGTTCTTTACGACGGTTAAGCGCGGAAGAAAAATGCCAGCTTCAGCCAATTTCGTGTTAATGTTGCTGTCGTTGCTCTGGTAAGTCAATACCTTTCTATTGGTCCACGTCACATCTAATTATAATCAAGTTCGTTGTAATATTCAATAATATTGTTATAATTTTTCTTTAAACTCACTTTTTACAGTATTTAACACTCAAAATAATTTCTTCTAAATTTACATTAATTTTGCCGTTATTGAAATCATGATTAATATTCAATTTTCTTTTCTTCTATAATCAGATTACTATCACACTTTCACTTATGTTACCCCTCGTTTTCTATCCAATACAATCACAAATTAAGTTTAAATAAAATTGAACTTAAAATAACTGTTTCGGGGCTGAGATTGATATAGTTTTATATCCAATCAAACTAAAACAATGAAGTTTATTTAATTGAGTGATAAATTAATAACAATTCCTTAATCATAATCGACAAAGATCCCTTTTTGGACATTAACTGTAATCGGGCGGAAATATTGCTACAACGTGCTTTCGCGCCCCTTGACTGCAATAAGAGTATTTTAAGAAATATTAGGTGCACTCACATAACTTTTACTATTTCTGTACAAATTCTTATAAATTATCTGTCTACTTTCTGTTGATCGACACTATATTGTTGCTAATATTTCTTGTAGGTGCAAGGGGAACATGTAAATAAACAGACTTTAGGCGACAGTCAAATGTTTGAAGAGTGATTTGCCAGTAATCCTCTACTCATGGCTAAGAGATGAACAAATGAGTAACGAATTCCCGTTTAGAAACTGAGCGGGATGGCTCACAAGTTTTCATCTGCGGCCCACATTCGGGAGATCCGAGTTCGATTCCCGTGGCCGACCTACCTGACCCATGGGTCTTTTTAGGTGTTTTCCCAGTCGCCAGGCGAATGCTGGGTAGGTTAATTACATTCCTTGAATTTCCTGTCTCTCCATTTCATCTCCATTATCATTTCACATCATCTCTCATCTGGTGGTCTCTTTCAGGAGAGAAGTGTTGGCGGGTGTCTTGGAGTTGCATGGCAGGATGATATGCTCTTGGTAAACACCTTCCTCCTCCGTTAGGAGGTTTCCTATCTCTTACCCGGTCTCGTGGGACCGTTTCTGAACCACAGTTGGGTGAGCTGCCAGTTGTAGTTGCTTGCCGGGGAGTTTCCAAGTGATAAAGTGTAAGAAACCTGCCCTGCATTGTGTGGCTCTTTGGGACGGCCACCCTCTGTCTTCTATCACCTCACACTTCCGCCCAGGGATGCCCCATTTGGGGGCATAGATACAATACACCAACTTTGGACATTCGTGCCGCATCCTCTCCGTAGAACAGACCACTCCAGCATAATTTCAGTAAAGTATAAGTGTTCAAAACTTCAGACAAATAAAAAGGTATATCTCTGAAATGGTTCACTGCACACACAAAAATATACACATGAATTGTGTTTGTGACGAGATCATTTTGTTTGTATAGTAAGATTTTGTATATTTGCTAAGGTTTCTAAGTGTGCAGGTGATCCACAACTAAGAGGGCTTCAGAGGACATTACCAGAAAGTTCAAGATCTACGCTTTATTTGTCTTGAAAATATCTCAAACATGTGCTACTTTAATTAAAATTGTCAGAGCCATTTCTCAGATAGCTAAATTCTCCAAGAGTAAAGAGTAGCCTGGATTGGCGGGATTCTTTCATTATTTCTTTCTCTTTTGGAGTCTTTGTGCCACATCCTAGAAAGATGCTGAGCCTTAATGCTAACATTTGTATTTTATCCAGTTACGTCCTTAGTTATGCTGTTCAAATCAACAAATGCGGGAGCGCGCGTTCGTCGGAATCTCAAAGCATGTATTTCTGGGGAAATCTCATTATCATATTTTTGAATTAAATACAAAACTTCCTTCTGTTATACACGTGGAGGGAGTAAAAAGTGTCAGGACATGTCCGTCTGTGGTGTGCTGATTTTAAGTCCCGGGTGTAAGACCGGTGCCTATTAAGTATCGTGAGGAAATTGAGGAGCTTACACTAGGTAACGAACCCTGGTCATAAAAGCCAACTTTCTGGCTGGGGGCGCCAAGATGCTGACCACATCTCCTCGTATCGGTTGGATGATTGCCCATCTCTGACTTGCATACCTATGTTGGCGTGAGATCAGCAGTCGAGTTGGCAGGCTCAGTCCCACTTTGGGCTACGTCATTAGTAACGTTACATGTCCGTCTTTGAACAACACACCTCAAAACGTCGCTTAAATACCAAACTTGGCATTTAAGTACATCTTACAAGGATGCAGCATCTCGGTCAGTTAATGCCAGAGGATTTACTCCCATTAGTCCTGGACCCGTAGGACCAAGGACCCGGGCCTCCTTCGACCAAAAGGGTGCCCGGCTTCTCCGTGGGGCTTTCCATAGGGCAAGACCTAGAGACTAACAAGGCCCCCCCCCCCGCCATCTGGTCCTATGGACTCAAGACGGGATGGAAGTGGCTGCGCCACTTACGCGCACCAACACAATATGGGAAGGCTACCGATATGACCTCGGTGGGGCCACCTGGTCATCTATCACACCTTCTACTAGCTATGCAGGCTAGTACGCGGGAATATTAATGGCTTCCCTCAACCCCGTCCGGAGACGTACCCGATCACCCACGCGTATCGGGAACCACTGCCCCTCGAGTGCAACCCAATCCCAACAACTCCCTATCAGGGAGGGGCTCGAATGTTCGGCCCGAGGTTCCTCTAGTAGCGTCAGAGGTACCACGAGTGCTAAGGTTCAGCAGCACCCACACCACGGCAGCTGAAACGGACGGATCCCCTCTCCTACGGGGGGGGGGCATCTCGGTCAGGATGAGTTACCTGGATAAGGGTTATTCCGGGGTTTTCCCTTATCCTTAAAGACGAATGTCGGGTAACTCTAAGCTCCATGGACCCCGGGTTCATTGGAGCATCATTTCATCTATTTCATTTCTCGTCCGATATGAATAAATGTTGGAGGACGAAAATTACAAACAAAAAAATGTGGCACGAGCCCATACGAGACTACCTTTATGTGGGACACTTTTTGAAATGTATGATTTTCCCAAAAAGGGCTCTAACAATTTTGATTAAACTGCAGTATATTTAAGACATTTCATTACAAATGATACTGATAACCCGAAAATTTCGGTAATGTCCTCCCAAATCCTCTTAAGTCCGGATGACTTTAGTATAACTGATGAACTGCACTAAATAGATAAAATTTCATTTCTCAAAAAATACAGACCGCGTTAAAACACACAATTTATGTCACATACTTTTTTAAATTAGAGTGAACCATTTCGGATATGTTTCTTATTACATTTTTTACTTTTCTGATACACTTTTCTCCAATGGGAATCCTCGTTATTCGTTTATCTCTTATCCATGCAAAGTGAAGCAGGACATTCATAGTTTGAAACCAAGGAAACGAAGAGTAAACGTAAAGGTTAATGATGTTAAAACAGGACGGAACAAAGGCAAGTAGTAAGAGCGGTCATTAACCTCAAAAGGATGGTATTTTACTGTTAACTGGAAAAGCGGAGGACGTCAATGCTCTTCGAGAACCACTATGATTGTAGTGGTATTTAGCGTCGTATGCAGATTACGAGATACACGTAAAGTAAAACTGGTGTGTAGGAGCAAGACTCCATACAAGAAGGGAAGGCTACAAGAAGTAAAGCAAGAGGAAAATAAAGCAGACTGTTGTATACCACTCCTGAGATCAAAGACCCATGCCACTCTGAGCTAGGAACGAACCCAGAATCCTCCGCAAGAAATTCCTTGCAGTTACTTCCATGCCTGTTCCCTTCCAACAACACATACCGTCTCAAAGCACAATGGAATATTACATAGCGACCAGCTCTAAAAGATGTGACTAACACGTAAAGTGTACTTTATTCCCATATTCCCATTGTACCTACAAGTATGTTAGCAATAGGCTAATGTTTATCTAGATTAGGATGAAGTAGAGGAATAATCTTTTGTACAGTAGCACAAAAAGTCATTTGAGTCTCTTGCTTTAATACATAGGAGAATTTTTTTATTTGTTCCATTTATAGCCCGCTTTTAACTGCAGTGGTCATATCGGCGACCGTTCTACTTTGGAACATATCGGAGGTGTTAACTCGTAATCACGCACACATTCATGCTTCCAGAATCTGGGGAAGATGAGCAATTATCTTGGTCGGAGAAAAATCCCCACCCCTACTGCCGGGAATCGAACCCGGGACCACTAGCACGGCAGGTAGGTGCTCTATCGACTGAGCTACGGGGCCAGCCAGGCGAAATATTGTTATCCACCCAAGAATTCGATATCATTTTTATTTCACCGAAAATACATTCTTTTGGGATATCTTAATATACACAAAGCTTTTTAGAAACAGGCCTGTGTGTGTTTGTGTGTTGTGGGAGAGGATTCGGAACTGCGACCAGTCTTGATCTGTTGTACCTACCCTCAAGTGGGGCATCCTCGGGAGGGAAGATGAGGCGCGAGGAAACAGAGGGCGACCGACCCAAGGAGTCACAACAGTGTAGAGAACAGAGTTCTTATATTTAACCAGTTGAAAGTTCCATCTGCAGGAGTACATCTACCTAGTGCTAAAGCCTCTATGGACAGCAGACTATCATCTGCCCATCAGGTAAAGTAGGTGTATAGTTGTCTAATACTAAGGCCTCAATGGACAAGAGCCTATCATCTGCCCGTATGGAAGCAAAACTACAGTTGTCTAATACTAAGGCTTCCGTGGTTACGAAACTGCTATTTGATTGTCACGTATAGAAGTAAGATAAAAACTACCTAGCACTAAGGCCACTATGGATAAGAGCGTGCCATATGTTCTTCATGTATTGAAGTCGAAGTACAGCTGCCTAAGATTAAGGTCTCTGAGGACTGGAGTGGACTCACTACGGAAGCAAACTTGGTCTATTGTACCTAAGCCCAATTGGGGCACCCCCGAGAGGAAGGATGATGCGAGAGGAGACAGAGGGATGGCGTCCCAAGAAGCCACACAGTGCAGAGTGCAGGGTCTCTCTCCACTTTACCAGCTGGAAACTCCCCAGCAGGCAAGGAGAGCAAGCATCCCACCCTACTGTGGTCCTGAAACGGTCCACTAGGCTGGCTCGAAGACCGAAAACTGTTCTACCTGAGGAGGAAGTGTTTACCAGAAACATGCCATCCTGCCATGCAGCGCCGAGACTCCCGCCGGCACTTGATGAGAGATGATGAGAAGTGATACTGGGGATAAAATGAAGGGACAGTAAATTCGGGGTAATAATTAACCTATCCAGCATTCGCCGGACGACCCAGGAAAACTCCGCAAAAACCATGAGTCAAGTAGGCCGGTCATGGTAATCGAACCCAGACCTCCCGAATGCGGGCCACAAACACAGCCTCTGATCCATGTCGCTCGATTAGCTTATTTAAATTCAGCCTCTTCCAAGGATGCGACAGAAAGATATTCAACAAAATCCTCTTTTGCAGACTACACTGGAACGAGACATTTTTTGAAAGTTTTGATTTTCTCTGATAGGCTTCTAACGATTTTCATTGAATTACCATATGTTTCAGATATTTTCGTGACACATGAAGGTATATATGTTTTGAATTATCTGGGAATGTCCACAGATATCCTCTTCATCTTGGATGGCTTTTGTATACATGGTACACAGACAAAACTTGCTACACGAAACAAGATAACGAGCGAATGCAGCGCTGTCACTGAAAGTCAATACGCCTCAGGTTTTCTCATGCTGTACAAACTATTCCTAAAAGTGCCAATTATTCTATCCAGTTTATGTAAATGATGATACGTGAACGTTTGCGGAAATGGCTTTCATGCTCAAGAAAAAAGAAAGAGAGAAAGAAAGAAAAGGAAAGAAATAACAACGTTCGATCTGAATATGTAAATATTAGAAAATTGAAAGTGACAAATGGCTAACAAAGAGAGAGAGAGAGAGAGAGAGAGAGAGAGAGAGAGAGAGAGAGAGAGAGAGAGAGAGAGAGAGAGAGAGAGAGAGAGAGAGAGAGAGAGAGAGAGAGAGAGGAGAAACATAACGATATTTCAGCAATATATTGAAGTTGTGTGTGTGTGTGTGTGTGTGTGTGTGTGTGTGTGTGTGTGTGTGTGTGTGTGTGTGTGTACGTTTTATCAATTATACAAAAGTCGGAAATTAATTGTTCTTTCACACTGGCCGTGTGTAGGCTGAATTGTGGAAACGTAGAGTCAGACTGAAAAATTCAATGCCATAGCCGGGATTTGAACCACGGATCTCCTGGTTTCCGTCCAGCCGCTCTACCATGGAGCTACTATGGCCAACGTGCCAACATGACATTAAATTCTCCAACTGACTCGTATTTTTCCCTGTAAACGACTTAGGAGTTCTCATAAACACACGAGACAACTACCTTAATGGCGACTTACAACATGTAAGTACTTCAACGCCCGGGCTTTATAGTTAACCACTACTAGGTCAATTTATGAAAATTAATTGTTATTTCACACTAGCCGTGTGTAGGCACGTTGACACGTAGGCCATAGTAGCTCAATGGTAGAGAGGCTCGACGGAAACCAGAAGATCCATGGTTCAAATCCCGGCTATGGCATTGAATTTTTCAGTCCGACTCTACGTTTATACAAAAGTCATCTAGAATGTAGAGGAACCCAGAGACCATTCCCAAAAAATTCAAGACGTACATTTCATTTGTCAAAAAATATGTTAAATATTGGGCAAATTAATCTAAATCCCTAGAGGCATTTTTGAAAAAATAAATAGATATTTGAACAATTTTCCATGTTAAGCGTGTTTACAATCTTTATTATTAATTAATTAATCAATTAATGCATTTATTATAGATAGAGTCAACATGAACAATTCAATGCCATGGCTAGGATTTGAAACACGGATCTCCTAGTTACCGTCCAGTCGCTCTAACACATTGAGCTACCATGGTCAACATGCCGTCCTGACATTAAATTCTCCATTTGACTCATATTTTCCCGGTAAACCACTAGGGGCTCTCGAATCCGAGATACACCGTTTGTGGCGACTTTTTATCGTAAGTACTTGAGTCCCAGGCTTCATCATTTAACCCTTATTATTTTAGTTAATTGATGGAAATTAATCATTTCTTCACACTAGCCGTATATAGGCTAAGATTTTTGATAGATCGAGTCAACATGAAGTTGTGGTCTAGTGGTCTACCGGGAAATATCCGAGTCAAATGGAGAATTTAATGTCAGTCTGGCACGTTGACCATGGTAGCTCAATGGGTTAGAGCGACTGGACGGAAACCAGGAGATCTGTGGTTCAAATCCCGACCATGGCATTGAATTTTTCAAGTTTACTCTATCAAAAACCTTAGCTTATATACGGCTAGTGTGAAGAAATGATTAATTTCCATCAATTAACTAAAATAATGTATTTATTTATTATTTTTGTGTAATACTCTTAAAAGATGCTGAACTTAAATACCAAGTTTGGTATTTAACCTGCTTCTCGTTTTTCAGTTAAGCTGTTCACACACACGCGCGCACGCACACACGCACACCAATTTCTATTTTTATTTTATGTTAATTCATAGAGTTTCAAAACGTATTTCTGGTGAATTCTCAGTATTGAATTTTTTTGTGGAGAAGGCAAACAGAATTATAAAAGTGGTCAACTCGCTACGAGACACTTTTCCTGGAAATAATTATGAGTTTTTTTTTGTATTCGGAGCACAGAGAACAGAAAATGGTTTCTAAGAACCGTGAAATACATAGATGTGCTGATTAAATTGCCAAAGACTTCAATACATGAGCGTCTCAGAGGAGGGTTGGCTGGCTGGTGAGTATAAACATTGCCGAGAGCAAGAGTCGGTCCGTCCGTCAGTGAGTTTATTAAAAAATCCGCACCGAAATGTCAACATCTAATTCATCCCCAGGGAGAAGTTTCGTGTTTACATTTTGTCTATCCCTAACCCATCCATCGGTTTGCTTTTACTGCAACATCTAACCATTCCGTTTAATGATCGTGATTCAAGTTCATCATTATATCAATCGAGCCGTGGTTCGCATTCAGGTATGGACCGAGGGTTTTGGGATTGTCCCCAAAGTTATACCTTTAGTCTAAAACGGCAGTAATAGTGAATACTTTGCCATCTATGAAACCAGATAGACTGGACGGACCCCTAATGTCACCTGACTGTCATCCGTGGAAATAGACGTCTAACTGCCTAGCACTAACGGCTCTGTGGATGCGCGTCGAAACTACCACGTGCCCTCGTTCTGTACCAGGCAGGAGTACATCTACCTAGTGCTAAGGCCTCTATGGATTAGAACCTGTCTTCTGCCCATCAGGTAAAGCTGTAGGAGTACAGTTGTCTAATACTAAGGTCTCTATGTACAAGAGCCTGTCATCTGCCCGTTTGGAAACAAAACTACAGTTGCCTAGTACTAAGGTCCCTGTGGTTACGAAACTGCAATTTGACTGTCAGTATACGAGAAAGATAACATGTGCCTAACACTAAGGCCTCTATGGATAAGAGCGTGCCACATGTTCGTCACGTATAAGAGGGCTGTTCAATAAAAAGTAATCATAACTTTTTACAGTCATAATTTTTCGCACTAAAATTCAATCCTATTATATTCTGCTAGCTTAATGTGAAACAAACACGCCATAGTAGTTTCATTGTTGGTTCTCCTGGTTTCCGCCTGTGAGAACCAGGCAACTTCAAACATGCTGCAATGGAGGTAACATGCAGTTAAAGTTGATCTTAGAGGAAGATCCGAAGTTTCTTTCAAACGTAATCACTGCTGATGAAAATTGGTTACATCATTTTGATCCTGAGAGCAAACCGCAAAGCTTAGTGTGGAAATCTTCTTCATCACCAACCCCCAAAAAAAGCAAAAGTGGCTGCTTCTGCTGGGAAAGATATGGTCATCTCATTCTTTGATATTCATGGAATTGTTTATCAGCATGCTGTACCTGCACACACATCAGTAACTGGACAATACTACAGGAATGTCCTGAAAACATTGCAAGTTCATATCAGGCGCAAGAGACCACATTTCCGTGAAGGAGGCTGGATGCTGTACCACGATAATGCGCGGCCGAATATTGCCAATGCTGTTGCTCAATATCTTGCAAAAATCAACTTGAAGTGCCTCCCTCACCCTCCCTATAGTCCAGATTTAGCCCTATGTGACTTTTTTCTATTCCCTAACTTGAAGAAACGCCTTTGTGGGAGTCATTATCCATCATCAGATGGAGTGGTGGAGGCTGCGGCGGCGATTTTGAAGGATCTCTCAAAAATGGTTTCCAGCATGTCTTTCAGGACTGGCAGAAACGCTAGGACAAGTGCGTTGCATTCAGGGGAGACTATTTTGAGAAGGACCATCAAAATTATGAGGATAAGTAAAGGTACGTTGTCAAAAAAAAAAAAAAAAAAATTGTGATCACTGTTTATTGAACAGCCCTCGTAGAAATCGAGGTACAGCTGTCTCGGATTAAGGTCTCTGAGGACTGGACTGGACTATGCTACGGAGGGAACTCAGCACGGTGGTCCAAACTTGGTCTATTGTACCTAAGCCCAATTGGGGTACTCCCGAGAGGAAAGATGAGGTGAAAGGAAGCAGAGAGCGACCGTCCCAAAAATCCACTCAGTGCAGAGGGCAGGGTCCCTACACTTTACCAGTTGGAAACTCCCCGGCAGGCAAGAACAAGCATTCCACCCTACTGTGGTCCAGAAAATGTCTCACCAGACTGGGTTCGGAGACCGGAGATCCTCCTACCGGAGGAAAAAGTGTTTATAAGGGGCATATCATCCTGTCATGCAATGCTGAGACACCAGCCCACATTTTCTACCCTGAAACAGACTATCAGAAAAGCGATGATGTAATATGATAATGGGGATAAAATGAGGGACAGCAAATTCATGAGATGTAATTAGCCTACGCAGCATTCGACTGGTGACCCGGAAAACACCCGAAAAAAAACCATGGCTCTGGTAGGTTGGCCACGAGAATCGAACCCGGACCTCCCGAACGCAGACAAAGCCGCCTCAGCATCTCCGAGGACTCGTGACGAGGTATTCGTTATGCATCGAAACAGATACAGAGCTGCTTAACACTAAGGTGCGCGCCTCTGTAGCGTGAATGATAGCGCGTCTGCCTCACGTTCAAAAGGTCCCGAGTTCGAATCTCAGCCAGGGTGAGTTACCTGGATAAGGTTTATTCCGGGGTTTTCCCTTACCCCGAAAAGCGAAAGTCGGGTACCTCTAAGCTCCATGGACCCCGGATTCATTTGAGCATCGTTTCACCCATTTCATTCACCGTCCGATATGACTTAACGTTGGAGGACGTAAATTAAACAAACACTAAGGTGCTGTAAAATAAATAATAATTAGATCTGTTAAGGACGCTGTCTATTGCCAGGCCCATTCAGCGCCATCGTTTTTCCGGAATTTTGTTCTGCAGGAGTTGTTTTAGATGCCCGTAAATCTACTGATATGGGGCTGTAGGTTTTAGACACACTTGAAAAACATTTTGTTTGGGCTGGGTTTGAACCCGCGACCTTGAGATCAGTAGGCCAACGCTTAACAAGGTCTCTGCAGACACATAACGGAGGAAGTTACCCTGGTTCCGGACTGAAACCCAGAGGGCAAACTTACACCGCACAGCGAATCACCAGGCAGATCCATCGCGATAACACCATGCAAAGAGTGACGTTAAATAAACAAATACACACAAAAAGGCAATGTACTCCATCCAATAATTTGTTCATGCGATTTCATAAATAATACATGTGAAGCGCCGAAAGTCAAATGAATACGAACTTGGAATTTAAGTCCAGTATTTTCAAGGATGCCATACATATATTTTCAAAAAGGTACCCCGCCTTAAACTATCCTTTATATTGGAGAAATTACGCATTTGCTTCCTCTAATACCTAACTACAAGAAGGTGGTGCATTACACTAAAAATTTAATGCCGGAATTTCACTGAAATACAGGTTTTGTGGTCTTTTATCGCATACTTTTTAGGATAGGAGTAGTAGGGGAATACGGGAACTGGCACAGGAATGCTTGTTTTAAAGACCGTTCAATGCATTTTAAATGGGAGAAAAAATTGTTCCAAAAACCCTGACGGATTTTGGAACAGTCGTATCGTTGTTTTTTGAAACAGCCTATACGAGAGGAAGGCAGCACAGCGATGCGCAGATGCCTGAAACATTGTTTCAGAATCCCTTGGATGCATTTTGGAACCGTCGAATCGTTGTTGCTGTTTTTTTTTTGGAGTAGAAAAAAAAACCTATGCTAGAGTAGGCGGGACGATGTGTTTTTTTCGGGGATCGGAAAGTTTGGAAATGTGAATGAAGAGAATTGTGCTAATCTGTATGAAAATCATTGCAATGCTGGAGTGTGTAAATCGGTTTATGTGGGTAAGGAATGACATAAATATGTTAAAAAATAAGAATTATCATCATCTCTTAGGAAGTCGTATGCATGTGTGTATGATCATGAGAGATGGCAGTTGAAAAGATATGCTTCATGTACAATCCTCGCTTGAAAAAGAAAAAAAAAAACTAAGATCGCCCTCCCCCCCACAAACTGTCGTTCCCCTGGTGCAAGAATCAACATGTTCAAATCATTTCCCATTCCATCCAAATTGCTCTTATAGCTTATGAGCAATACGTGACCGAAAAAAGGTCAACAAAAAGGAGGTCATCAAGTTATACACGTGTACAGAGAACGTCCTCCTCCCCACCATCCCTACCTTGATGCAAGACTGAACATGTTTAAATCGTCTCCTATCCAGCCACGTCTGATGGGTGAAAGTATGATCGAATTGTGTGCACAGTTACTTGTGAGCCGTCAAGATGAACAGTGAAATAATCAAAAGTGCTATCGAGAGCGACAATGCATGCTGGGTGAATCTTGCCGATTACGAGAAAATGAAGCAACACTGTCTGGAAAAGCACGAGGAACATTGTAATGGTGATACGCATAGCATCATCTGCAAGGAACCTTCACAACATGATCAAATGACCACATTCTTTCGTTGTGGAGAATACTGCGATGTGTACCATAAGTTAAAGGGGTAAGTAAGATAATGCAAAAAATATATTTTTGACTGATATTACTATATGAGGTATCAGAACTAAAACAATACAAACTGTGTAATTGCAGAATGTATGAAGGTGAGGATGTGCCACCCTATCAGGATGTGGATCGTTCGAAGCCTGTGCCTGAAAGAACCGTGCAGCCCATGGACGAGAAAGAATGTGTAGAAGAAGAAGAAGAAGGCAGGTTAGTACAAATAAACAAGACAGACATAGTGGCAAAAGAGCAAGCTATGTTTTATTTTTCATTTTTAATCGTCTGTACATTTGTCTCCAGGTCCGATAAGAAGCCTGATAAGAAGAGGAGCAAACCGAAGATCGTCAGCAAGAAGAAGGTGAACGACGCTGCTCTGGATAATATTATAGTACTTATCTTCGATGCCATTCCAGAAAAGCCCTTGAAAGATGAATCAAAATAGCGTGTATATGCTTGACAACATCTCCATCAGTGTGAACTGTCATGTGAATGTAGGGCTCCACTACGAACTCCCCACCCTATACATCATAGCAGCTGACGAGACATTCGTATACATAACAAAAGAAGACTGGGTGATAATACTTGAAAATATGTCAGTGATTGAAACATATCTTAGACACGGTAAGCTCCCAAGTGTTTCATACAGTGAAAATATAATATATGGTTATAATATAATATTGCATATGAATAAAATCAGTGAAATAGTTTTGAGAGTCTAAACGAAAATATTATAAATCTAGACATAGCTGCAATAGTTGGACTCAAGAGACTAATTCCATACATTGAAAGACATTTATTTCAATTGCATGAAGCTCATAAATCAGGCTGTTCATATGACATTTCAGGTAGGAGTATCAGGAAAAAGGTTAAGGAGATGTATGCTAAAATCAATAAAAAGATCATATAATTGGTAATGTATTTTTTATTGACAGTCAAAGAAAGAAAATAAAACATTTTTCCTATATGATAGATTGAACAACATGAGTTAGAGGTTTGTAAGTGAACAATTTGTCATGAATAATTAAACAAAAAAATGATGTTTGTGGAGGAAAGTTTGCTGATGCTTGAACTTCTAGTCTGATGTTAACTGCTCCAGTAACTGTCTCCTCAGCTTGATGAGAGCAGTCAATAACAAATAGCGGTGCATATTTCAGAAAGTCACTTCTCTTCAAAAGGGGATAATTCTCCTTACCGTAGTAAGAGTATTGAAATTTAGAATACTGATCATATAGAGAAGCAAACTTTGAATTTGTGAAATCCAAATTCATGTCATGATAGGGATAACATTCACTGTTGAGATAAAGTTTCAGGTTTGTGATATTACAATGATCAAAGAGAGAGCTATCTTTAGCGAGGTAATTTAATCTGTCGATTTGTGCACCAATTATGACAAATCGAGGTTTCTCAAGCTTTGTTGTTGTTGCAACGTTCCAAGTGAAAGCTTTAGTCTGTGGTACTGCAGGTTGAGTATGAAGGTCCATCGTTCGAAAGGCCACGTGTAGAGGCTGATCCGACTTGACGAGTTTAAGTTTCTCCACTCTCTCGGCATCGGAAAGTCGCAGCACTGGCATCCTCCATTCGATCCTGGTTAGTTTAATAACAGTCGGTTCATTGCCCACTATACAATTATTAGAATTTTTCGATCTAATGAGAACAAGTTCAAACTTGCTATTAAGTATGACTTCCCTGTGATCATCGGCAAAACCCAAGAGCATCGAAAGAGGGACGATAGCGTTGAAGATACCATTCGATGCGTTCACGATGTCAACATCGTCTCCAGGATGGGTCCATCCTGCGTTCTGCAAACGATTGGAATCCAGAATGTTGAGAGCTGCATAGTTGCGCATGGTTGAAGAAATGCCAGGATTTCTAGTTCTATCAATAGTAGTGCCATTCATATCCAATCGAATTTCATCAAACAGAAACGCCATGGCATTGTTGCTCAGCTTTGAAGAAGAGGGTCCTCCTTCAGGCTTAGCAAGAGTTCCCTCTATGTACAAATAACTTCTGCTAGGAAGCGTGTACAAATCTTCAGCTTGGCAAGGTATTCTAATTTCATCATTCGCTTCAAGGGCTGATGTGTTGTAAGGTAAGAATATGTGTTCCTCCTCTTTACTAATCTTATCGTCAAATGCTGGAACTCCCGTCACATCTAAAACATCCATTACAGAACCTTGAAGCCTAACCTCTCGAGGAACTTCCGATTAGATGATGTTAGCAGTTTGCGTGCTGAAGAGCGAGTAGGCTTCATCCTCGAGATAAGCTTTTTATTATAGCAAGATCTCTTAAAATTTAGTCCCATTCCGTCTTATGTGTAGTCTCACGGTAATAGTCTCGTTTCTAAAGTCGAGGGTATCACCGTTCTGATCTACCACTCGAATGTTGAGATGATCAATGAGATTTGTATCAATGATTGGTAGATATATAGGATTGGATGGTTCCTGCGAGATGTGGTAGCCTGGGGGGACAGATGGGAAGAATTCGTAAAGAGAGTGACCGCTTTTGCCGTCGATGAAGGAACCGCTTGCAAGGCTACACTCGATGCGTATTATGCTAACCTTAAAGATGTTCACCAGTTCATCAGACTCTGTCAGAATATGAGGCTCCACCATTCGTCCCCCGGTGAAACCGAGAATAGAACCGATCGATTTCTCTTGAGTAAAATCGATAGCGTAAGGGCATCGAATCTCTGCTTTCATAGTGTTATTGTTGGGGCGTAGAATGAAGTCATCGCCGACCTCCAGCCTTTCCTTGAGTAAACTGTTTATATCATCCAGTTCGTACGTGCCAGGTGGAATCACTATGGTCTCCAGCCTTCCATCGCGAACGAAATGAAAACGGTTATTACTCTGATCAATATTTGGTATCGAGTAAAATGTCTCAAAATTCAAAAGAGCAATCTCATAAACACCATCAGGATCTAGATGGAGTGGCGGATTTAGAAAAGTAGAGAGGCTGGAATCAGAACCGCTCACAGTGATAGTATAACTCATTTTGACCCTGCAAACACTGTAGCTAAAGCGTTTTATGAGAGAAACTGCAAGCACAAGTGACCACAAATTACAGAATCGAAATCTTGATACCTTTGTCTGTTATACATGATTCTGACTCCTGCGAGATATGACTCAATCTCCGCCGGAGGCTTCAGATTGCCGAAACTATCAAAATAAAATGCTAAATTTCCATCCTTGCGTATGGCAACCCAGTGAGTTCCAGGATTATACGAAGTGTCCAAGTTAATGACAATCCTCTCTGTATGTCTAGGTATAGCAGGTAGTTTATCTAGCATGTACACGCCTCTAAAGTTGGGAATACGTAGACGTTTAGCATAGGCTTCAATCTCTGCACCGCTTAACGCTTTTTCCGGGATATGTACAGGCCTCGCCCCGAGTTTTTTGGACGCAAATAGAGTCCTTTACCCATCCTCTTCTTCTTCTTCAGTTGCCTGCGTCCGTGCTTAAGACCTCTACCCTTTGCTGAAGCCTCCATCTGCTGATGGTGACGAATCATCTCGTTCAGCTGCTTATCTGCAGCGCGTTTCTTATTCACAGATGTAGCGATCTGAGCAGCACCCCCGGCCAGGCTACCCGCTGCACCCAAGGCAGCCAGCAGTGGGATTAAGGGTAAAAACCCTCCCCTAGCGGCTGGCGGCAGTGTCCTCTTTTGACGCTTACGCAAACCTGCGCCTAAGGCTAGCTTTCCCTTCATGATGGCGGTTACAAATCGAGCAGCAAGCTTTTCGCCCAAAGAAGCGTCAGCGGAATGTGCGCGCTTCCAAGCTTTCTCTATAAGAACCTTATCAGCCGAATGTCTCGAACCGGTGTCCCGATGTGTAGCGTAGGCCAAGTCGTGCTCGCGGCAGGCGGTGTCCAGTCCGTTAAGGGGTTCGACGCCTTGTTGTAAACGCTTTTGTAGTTTTGTTCCAGGACCACAGAATCTGTACCCTGGCAAATGAGCCTCAAAAGGAAGAGAGTTAATTAATGAATTAATTATTCCAGAACCTTTTTTGCTAGACTTCCGAACTCGTCCAGAGTTCATCGTATACTATGAAATAAAAATCAATAGATATGGCTTATAACCTTAGTTGCAAGATGGAAGTAGTGAAGCAAAAGTGTTCGCTGCCTATACAGGTCCTGGATTTTGACGATGACATCCGCGTCGGAAGACATGGATCTCTCTTCCCGAGCAACGTCAGAGCTCTCATACTGGGAAGCTCCAATGCCGGGAAGACGAACGTACTACTCAATCTGTTAATCCACGAGAATGGTCTAAGGTTTGAAAATCTCTACATTTACTCGAAATCGTTACATCAATCAAAATATCAATATCTGCTCAAAGTACTGAAAACCATACCCGATATAGGAGTATATACTTTTGAGGACGGCGAAAAAGTGCTCCCGACCTCTGACGCTAAGGAAAATTCGATATTTGTATTCGATGATGTCATCAATGAGAAACAGGGTAAGATAGCATCGTATTACAGCATGGGTAGACATCGTAACGTCGATGCAGTATACCTGGCACAGTCATATGCAAAAGTACCCAAACACTTAATTAGGGATAATGCAAATATGATAGTACTCTTCAGACAGGACAATCTCAACTTAAAGCATATATATGATGATTACGTAAATACTGATATGAATTATACAGAATTTAAAGAGCTGTGTAAGCAAGTGTGGGAGAGTAATCAGGGATCGAACACGAGACCTTTCGTTGTTATAGTACCTGAATTTCCTTTGAATGAAGGACGATACCGACACGGTTTTGACGTCTTTATCAGAGTGAATAAATAAGCAGCATCATTCATTCCAGCTATGAGTATCGATAGATTCGGATCTAGGAGAATCATACCCTCTAGGGGTGTGCTAAACCGCTATATCGTAAGTCGAGATGGCTCGGGAAATTATCAGTTCAGTAAGAAACGATTGTGCAACATCCAGGATCCTGAAGAAGCCGCTGATGCAACGACTAAACACTATGTGGATACGCTTACGGCTGTCATTGAAACTCGGATGCAAACTTTCGCCGAAAAGACTTCATATCAGCACATGGGTGACTTTGAAGCTATGCTTAGGAACCATGTGCAAACCTCACTCGATGCACAATATGAAAACCTAATGCAATTTCTAAGTAAATATGCATTCAAACGTGATGCCGAAAACAATGTTATTCTGGACACGATAAGAATGAAGGTACTACTGCCTCCAATTGACGACGACGATGTTCCAAATAAAAAATACATGCTAGATTATATACATGCAAGAACGCCCATTCAGGATTCGAACGGTAATGTTTCTTTTCAAAAGAAACGAATCAGGGAGGTAGCCGATCCTGTGGACGATAGCGACGCAGCAACCAAAAAATTTGTTAAACAATTTGTTGTAAAGAAACAAAATGAATCACAGCCTGCATTAAACAGAGCTCTATCTTCCATGGCTAATGATATTGCTTCGGCAGTAGACAAAAATATCGAGTCTCTAGTAAATCGTCAGTCCTCCCTGGATAAATACATAACCTCGACAATGGATAGTGTCAGTGTGCTTAAATCGCAAGTGAATGTTATAAATGCTATTTTAGACCAAATGAGGGGACAGCTCATTATTAAACTGCAAACGAAACCATACAGAGGAAGTTCGCAAAGATACACCTTAACATCAGGACTTGAATACTACAAGTCTTCTGTAAATGGAGAGGTGATCGACTGCAGTATGATATCTCCACCCCATCCCTATACGAGATCAGATACGATATTTTCAATAAACGATGAAATTATTGAAAGTTATCCTGCACCCATTCAGATAGGTGATAAATTAACCTTCACCGCTCCACCCAATCGTGCAAAAGATGGGCATATTCTAAGTATTGAGCTGAAAATTTCCTATAAATTGACATCACATATTTAAATATTCATTCAATATAAAGATGGATGCTGAAGGTATCAGACTCAAACAATCCATCGCCCGACACAGTAAGGCAATAAGGGAAAAGTTACGTTCCCTAAAGGGTCTCAAGTTCGAAACTCAACGTATAATGTCCGAGGTGCTACAGCCTGTAACCGATCCTCTAAATAATATAATCAAGAATCAGGAGAAGCAAAATCCTAAAGAAGAAGAAGAAGATGATGATGATGATTATGACGATGACGATCTCTCAAAGTATTTGCAGAAGGTTCGTACAGCTAGCGCTAGCGATATGGATGCCACCTATGGTGTACGCTACGAAGATGCTGATTATAAGTTAGGTAATAAAAGAATCATATTTGTAGACGACACTATTCAAATAGGAGAAGAGACCTATAAGGCTAGCCCTGGGCTGTACGAGTTGTTATTCAAGCGAGTACCTCGAAGTTCAGCGTATACTGAAGATGATCTGGATACATATTCAGAGATTTTGAAAAAAACTCTAGTTCACAGACAGGGATACAACAGAAGCGGTCGACTGAGGTCGAGCAAGGGATATAAATATAAAAATATAATACGAGGTCTAATTGCTAGTAGGACTGGATCGGGTCTCAAATGGAAGGAACACGTGCCCGATAGGGGTCTGGATTATGTGTACTGGTCTGACCCTAACATTCTGGTCAATAGACTCAAATTACTTATCGCATCGCAGCAGGCTGGAAATTTAAATCATTCATCTGAAATTCAAGAGATCGTCACGGAATTGAAAACCACAAAAGTAATAGCATGATCAGACGAAACATCGCTGGCGAGTTACATTCCCCTGCCAGACGGAGGTTCCTTCGCAGAAAAATAATTAGTAAAGGTCTTAATGACTTATTGCAAATAGATCTTATAGAAATGATTCCATATGCAAAAGAAAATAGGAACTATAAGTACATTCTTATTGCCATTAATTTTTATTCAAAAATGGCTTATGCAAGACGTCTGAAGGACAAGAGTGGGATTAATGTTACAAAAGCAATGAGTAATATATTAGCTCAATTGGATTCGGCACCAAAGAATATCCAATCGGATAATGGCAAAGAATTTTACAATAGACACTTCAGGCAATTAATGGCTAAACATAGAATTAATCATTATAGTACATTCAGTGTCATAAAGGCTGCTGCTGTCGAGCGTTTAATACGAACACTTAAAGGTATGATGCATAGAGAATTTTTGGCTAGAGGTTCTCATAAATGGCTTGATCTCCTACCGGGAATCATAAATACCTACAACAATACCTACCATTCGACGATCAGAATGCGACCTGTCGACGTCAGCAACAATGATCTGCTCCTCACCGTGTATCGTCGTGACAATTTCGGTAAAGAGAAGCGGAATGCCAAGAAATTCAACATCGGAGATTATGTCAGAATATCTAGACATAAGGGCTTACTGGAGAAAGGGTACACACCCAATTGGAGCACTGAAATATTTCGTATTATTAGGATAAGGAATACAATTCCGGTTACTTATGTTCTTCAGGACAGTGATGGAGTGGAAATACAGGGAGGAGTTTATGGTCATGAATTATTAAAAACTCAGTACCCTGATACCTATCTGATTGAAAAAGTCGTGCGCCGACGTGGGAATAAGTTACTTGTTAAGTGGTTAGGTTTTCCTAAAGCTGAGTGGATAGAACACGATGCTGTAGTGTAGCTGCAATAAAAAAAAAGCTGTGAAAAAAATGAAGGATTTCGGGATGTGTTTGTATATTTGATCTTTGGGATGAAATAAAAAGAAACGTTATTCAAATAAACCTCAGTTTTATTATTTTTGTTACCCCCCCCACATTCCCAACCATCATGTTATTTTTATCCATATTCCCATCCACCATCGATCACATCGTGAAATATTAATTACAATCACCATGTATTGATATACATCCCTCAGCCACATAAAAACATTAATCTAAAGTTTATACTGTTACAAGATATAATGTATACAAACGAAAGTACTTATAAATGTTTTTTTTGAGTATCAAATTCAGACATGTAAGAGGCCCATATTAGGCAGAGACTTTTAACTATGGGGAACACAGCTTCTCAGTGTTCAAAACTGTTTCACTTTTAGCATGGCATCAAATCTTTGCATCAATGGCATCAAATTTTATCCATATTCCCATCCAACATCAATCACATCCTGAAATATTAATTACAATCATCATGTATTGCTATACATCCCACAGCCACATAAAAACATTAATCTAAAGTTTATACTGTTACAAGATATAATGTATATAAACGAAAGTACTTATAAATGTTTTTTTGAGTATAAAATTCTGACATGTAAGAGCCCATATTAGGCAGAGACTTTTAACTATGGGAACATGGCTTCTCAGTGTTCAAAACTGTTTTCACTTTTAGCATGGCATCAAATCTTGAAAACATAACTATGACATGCAACATCCATGCGTTAAATGTGAAAAGAACAGAGAAAATATTTCTTTCTTTATTTTAAATCCACCCTCCCCTCTAGCATCTTTTGTTTGATGCATAAAAAGCTACACTTATTTAAGTTTTTTTTACAAAAAATTCAATTTTTCACTGAATGTGCACAATTTTTTTTACAAATTCACACAGGCTCACACATACAGGTACATTACAATATCTCAGTCATGAGCAGATGAAAAAGGATTTTAATAAAGTTAAATGAAATTGTTTAAGAGTAAATATTTCCCTCTCTCCCCTCAACATGACAATGTATATTTAAGCTGCACAAAAATTTCAATGGTTATAAACATTTTTTCAAAAATAATCTCCCTTTTAATTTCAATGGTTATAAACATTTTTTTCAAAAATAATCCCCCTTTTTTACATTAAATATCTTGTTTCTTTATTTCTTTTTAACTTAATACTCTCAGTCATGCTCAGAGGAAAAGGTATTTGTGTCAATTGAATAATGATTCCAAGCTAAAGTGGAATGAAATTGTTTGAGCATATAACGCTTCGTGTCTAAGCCTCTCAGAGCCACTTTATTCATTTCTACCGTGTGAACGTCATGTTTATAACTCCTGAAAGACACTTGTTTAGAGAAATGTGTTGCATTCATGTCGTGCAGGCATGACAAATAATCTTCAAATGTGATTGAGCGCATTCCCATTTTTGAAATTCCTTTTGATTTTTTAACAAGCTGACCGTCATAACGAAAAGCATATAATTTAGATAGTAATCCTGCATATTCAGTCATGACTCTACCGGAGAGTTCATCCTTAAAAAGTCCCGGCACTTTTTTGTTTACCAAAGGTATTGCATATACGTTATCCGACGGGTAATTTGATGTATCAAAATACTGTATGTGAGTTTTGATAAATTCATAGATATCAGTACTTGTTTCAAAAAGAAATGCATCTGTGTCCATATAATTCAAAGTTAAATCATTTAAGTTCTTTTTCAGAACGTTATAATAAAAGTCATACATGATAAATTTGGATAAGTCAAGAATCGCCTGACCGATGTATATAGGCTTACACATATGAATTTCCTCTCTTAATAACTCGATTCCGACAAGATTTTCATCAAAAATTATATAACGTTGAAATGTTTGGCGCGATATGAGCTTTCTCGCCTGTTTCCAGCTCGTAACGAGCTTGAAGTCCTTATAAGAACGGACATTCTCCATAAATTTTCCATAAACACAATTGCTCATTTTTTTCCATAGATTCTGACCAAATTTAGACTTTTCCTCGGCTCGTTTTTTAGCATTTAGATCAATATACTTTTTCAACCAATGTGATTGCTTATAAGCTACCGCTCTATGTATGCATTTCAATTTCAAACCCAACTGTATGCACTGTTGCAGATTGCGGTAATGTATAATGTATTTCTCTTTATCCGACAGTGTAGCTAGCAACTTTTTATGTTTATCATTGGGAGGAATCTCACTCCTCGGACATAGTGGTAGATCGTTATGTGCATCGTGAATTTCTTTAGGATATTCCAGATCGACCTCTAATACATATCCTATTTCAGCGTCTTCCGGTATTTTTAAGAAATCGATCTCGTTAATTTCTACCTCAGTTAACCATTTAAGTTCGCCATAAGGGATATTTTCATGTATCATCACAGAACCATAAAGCGAATTCGAATCTGTATAAAATAAATATTTAGACGGTAAAGACTCATTATAATTAGTCATATACTTGTTATTTGCCTTAGAGTAACGTTTAGACACTGTACATAATCCCCCCCTTATGCCAGATTCGAAAAATTCCATCATCTCTCTATCGGTAATTAGTGATATTTGAATGCCTGTCGTCTTAAGCATCGCATCGAATGCCAATCCTGGTATGGTATAATATTGACAAGGGTCCAGCTCGTATAAATTTAGACATAACGCTCTGAATTGTTGAAAAATGTCTGCGAGCAATAACGTGTCAGTTTTAAGATATAAATCACTATATTCTCCTAAAGTTTGGATATTGAATGTTCTCCATACTGTTTGAGCGTGCAAGTAATCTTCATGACTTATGTCGTCAAAGAATATTTCATCCAGTAATGCATTTTCATCCAATTTCTCTATACAATCTAGATAAGTGTATGGAAAAATACCCTTCCGCGTCAACAACTCTCGATGTATAGGATTTTTGTATTCTTCATTAATAATTTTAAAGTTCTCGGGGTTTAGCATGTCAGCTAAGCTGCTCAATTTATCATCTAAGAATCTATAACTGTCAAGAAATCTGAAATATATGGTTTTCCCACCTGAGGTATATCTCTTACTGAACGAAAGATAGTTCTCAGATGTCTGCGAGATGCATGTTATAGGCTCTTGATCGTAAGCTAGATTTTTTACAAGAAAATGAGCATCATAATTTGATAGACAATGAAAAATAATTGGAATGAAGTTTGGTAGTTTTCTGTTCAAGTTACAAGAATTGTGAGCTGCCCCTAAATATTTACCCGAAATGTGACAGTGATCTCTGACTTTTGTCACATTAGTCTCAAAGTCATGTTTACATAGGTAACACTGATTTGCATTTTGAAAATTGGTTTCATCCTCATCGGACATATTCAGTTCTTTTTTATGTGAATATACCTCCATGACATCATCGGCAATTACAGTAAGTTCCTTGAAAAAATCTTGAATCGCATTGGGCCCTCTAAAAATTTTGAATTTTGATAAGGAATCATCATAGTCGCATACTAATTTTAGCGATATTGAAATCGCTTCATGTCTCTGCAGCGTTCTTGTCCAACTACTGTCATCAGATGGCTGACATGAGTGAACCTTTTTAAGTATCGATTCGATATCAGCGTAAATGACGAATGGAACCGCTGTACACTTGGAATATGCATTGAATTCAATTTTATCATTTACACCTATTTCAGGCATAGTTAAAACTTGAGATTTCTCGCATTTAAGTTTATGTTTGGCTAAATTTGTCTCATTTGAAAAATTCCTCAAACAGCTTTCACATATACACATCTTACGTTTGCTTTTATTTATCTGTTTAGACAACAGTCGGGATATATCATTTATTAAACAATAGTGTGATTTGCTATCATTGCCTATTCTTAACAGGTTTACATGATGTTTTTTTATTTCTCTGGTATGATAGAGCAAAGTTATTGAATGGTCGTCTAGGCCGTATACTGTAATAGATATATTTTGATTCTGCTTTTCGAATTTTTCAATATCATCAAGAGATACAGGAAATGTTATTCCACTGAAATCGAATTCTTTAAACATGTTATACTTAGAGTAAGATCTAACTCTATGTTTATTAGTCTTTGCAGGATATTTAGATGCAAGCAGACAATAGCCGAAACATTTGTTATCTTCATTTTTTATATTAGTTACCGCCTTTTTGTTCTTTATGTATTCCGGAAGCTTTGTATAACATCCTGCATTTAAAGGATCATATTGACAGGCATTTAGCACTAACGAGCTTATCTGATATAGAGATTTGGAACTACTTTTTGATTCGAATGTATCGATACTTGAAAGAATAGGTTCTTTAAGTTTACTCTCATACCATTCAGTAGTATCTGTACTCTTTAATATAGCTTCCATTTTGCTATGAAAATTAAATGATTCAATTTTTTCATCATCAGGAGTCTGTATTATATACTGGCATACTAACGTACCACAAAATTTTATTCCCGAAGTGTATCGTGTCAGATTATTCCTAATTTCATTGGTAACTAGAGCCTTACATTCATTCAAAAATAACTCGGGATCTATCATATTCAATGTATTGTTTATCTGACTTGTGTAAATGCGATTTTTAAATGCTGATTCTATAATGTTACATGTCAAATCCTTTTTTCTCTGCTCACTCACCGATTCCATTTTAGATATCTTTGCAGAGGTCCCATCGGTTTCCAAGGATCTTCTCTTCGTTCCAGATATAACAGGAGCCTGCGTAACACTGTCTGAAATAATACAAATCTTATTAGTATATTCCGACCTTACTAGCCGCTATAATCTGAAAAGAAAAGCGTGTTATGCATTAACATGTCTTTTTTATTTTTAAGCCGGAATATATATGATATGCATGCATTATGACCTTTTTTCTAAACACATTTATTATCCTGCCTAACAGGTAAAGAGAAGCGAATTATGCAGTAAAATGTCTTGTTTCTTATGCATGAAATATATAAGTATGCATGCATTATAACTTTTTAATAATTTTTTATGGTAAGATAAATTTTGTAAAGTTAATATTATACTTCACACATTATATATGCTGTATGTTTTATCAAATACATATAAGAAAAACATTCTAATGTTTTTAACAACAATAACATCAACAACAATAATAATAAACAAAAATAATAGTAATGATAATAATATAAATAATAACCAATATTAATTATAAATCTCAATGGAAAGTTTTTCTACGATTGTGCTCATGACAGACATCAAAATTTAAACATGTTTATATGTAATGTTGATTATGACTTCTATTTTTTCTAACTGTATGTGTTTTTTAAGTACAAAATTATTGTTTTTTATATACTATGTATTAAGATGATTTATATAAGACTGAATGAAAGCAAGATACTTTTATTTTTTAAAAAAAAGTAATAATGTGAAAAAAGATAACGTTACTTTAAAAAAAACAATAAATAAGTAGATTTATAATTTATGTCTTACCTTGGCGGTCTGATGGTACTGCTGTGACGCTGTGTGAAACTCCTCCGTCTGACTTTACTGAGATGTCTGAAATAATAAAATGCATTATTAGAAATTTTTGAACAATGGTTTTTACAGGTGTTGTATATAAAACTGCTTCTTTTCATAACACATACCTTTGCTTGTAAAAAAGTAATCCTGTGCCTCTTGTATCCGTGGATAGGGCCTCTTGCCCCATATAGACCAATTGAACACCTCCCTCATTTATTGTCTTCTTCTGAACATCAGTCATATTCTTAAAGCGTTCCGGTAGAAATATTTGGAATTCGTCTAGCTCTAAGACGATCCTGTCTCCATATTTGGTCGCTACTGTTTTCAGTGACTTGATTTGAAATGGCGTATTTTGATCCACTTCCCTCAGCTTTCTTGTTGGAAGAATCTTACATCCTCCCGCCAATTCATTTAATTCTTGCATGAGTTGATCTGTAACATAACGATTTAAAACAAACTCTTTTAGTCTAGAATATATTTATGTACAGTCCAATTTACAGATATTAAGAACATATTTTTGAAGACTTCGAATACTGATATATGCGGTTAAACATGACTCCCGTTCAATGATTGACAAAAAAAAAAATAACTGAAAGTGTTCCATTTATATAGATCAAACTAAGTTGGTAATTTCGATCATAATTGAAACGTTTAAACTTACAAAAACGAGATAAAGAATTTCAATTATTAACACTTTTTTTTCACGAAACACATGCATGAATAAGCTAATATAGAAGGGAAACAGAACGTATATGTTTTTTTTTAAAAAAGCACGCTATTATAATATTTAAAAAAGATGATATCCATACAAAATGATTATACTTCTCAAACACATAACATATTCAAGTACTTACCAGCCATTGCTTGTTCCTTCCGTGTATATCTGCGGTCACAGTTGAATTAGATGTTTCATTTCAGTCGAGGCTTCTTTTATATATTTCAGGAACATGAAGACACACACGCAGATCAGATTTACAGGATTTAACAAGTTAAAATCCCCCCACTACCTACGGAATTAGCCTTGACACACTTGAAACTACTCCGCCCATAGTTTAAGAGTCTCTACCTAATATTGCTCTTACATTTCAAAATTTGATACTAAAGTCTAAAGTACTAAGACCAGCGTCTTTATACTCAAAAGTCTTTTCCATATGGAGGCGGGAACTTCCACCCCACCATACAGAAAAACTTTCTCTATGCGCACGCATATCTATTTCTATTGGATAATTCTTTTTTGTACTTATACACATTACCTTCTTCAAGGTACTTCAGCTAGATTGCAGGAGGGGGGGCAACTCACTTTAACTGTAAATCTACTTTTTTTATAATTTTTTTTAAAGGCGTTCGAAATAGTGGACCCCATTCTCTAAAAAATGCAACGCCTTAATAATTTCCTCATTCCATCGTATAGATAGGAGGATACGCCCTCTATAATGTTCTTCCTTACAGCCGAAAGTTAATTATATACATGAGATTCAAGAGGATACGCCTACAAACTTTCTCAGGAAGAACCATGTCCGGAGGGGAGGTCAACGCACCTTAACTTGAAATGTACCCTTTTTTTCTATTTTGTTTTTTTTAAACATGACTCGAAAGAGTGGACACATTCTCAGCCCATTGTTAGGATCGAGAGATCCGCCCTTCCATAAATGTTTCTCCTTACATCCGAAAGTTAATTATATACATGAGATTTTAGAGGATAACCATGCCCCGTCCTCGACAGAAAGTTATAAAACATCGATGTTTATCATCCTGCTAGCCTTTTTCTCACCGTACAACTTAACATGTATACAAGATAGATAAGAGGAGCTTCATTTAACACTCTGGACATGTCCAGAGAGAAATATACTTGACCTCAAAACGAAAGTATACACACACCTGCTCATCCTTAGTCAAAATATAAAAGTCATGACATACAAGTATCCGAAAGTTAATTATATACATGAGATTTTAGAGGATAACCATGCCCCGTCCTCGACAGAAAGTTATAAAACATCGATATTTATCATCCTGCTAGCCTTTTTCTCACCGTACAACTTAACATGTATACAAGATAGATAAGAGGAGCTTCATTTAACACTCCGGACATGTCACTCGACCTCAAAACGAAAGTATACACACACCTGCTCATCCTTAGTCAAAATATAAAAGTCACGACATACAATAATAACCATTAGCATTAATTTCCTATAACATCGGGGCGTATCCTGCTCACACACGTACACAACGGTTCACTAAGACCCCTTTCCACCGCGCAACACCACTTCCGCCCCTTACTGAAGCATAGGGTGTTTCAAAAACAACGATACGACTGTTCCAAAATCCGTCAGGGTTTTTGGAACAATTTTTTCTGCCATTTAAAATGCATTGAACGGTCTTTAAAACAAGCATTCCTGTGCCAATTCCCGTATTCCCCTACAGATTAGCACAATTCTCTTCATTCACATTTCCAAACTTTCCGATCCCCGAAAAAAACACATCGTCCCGCCTACTCTAGCATAGGTTTTTTTTTCTACTCCAAAAAAAAAACAGCAACAACGATTCGACGGTTCCAAAATGCATCCAAGGGATTCTGAAACAATGTTTCAGGCATCTGCGCATCGCTGTGCTGCCTTCCTCTCGTATAGGCTGTTTCAAAAAACAACGATACGACTGTTCCAAAATCCGTCAGGGTTTTTGGAACAATTTTTTCTCCCATTTAAAATGCATTGAACGGTCTTTAAAACAAGCATTCCTGTGCCAGTTCCCGTATTCCCCTACTACTGATAGGACAGGACAGAATTTTACGGAGGGGATTCGGCACGTCGACCAAACCGATCTTTTATACCTATGCCCCAAGGACACCTCCGGGAGGAAGTATGAGGCAAGAGGACAGAGAAGGCAGCTGACCCCAAGGAGTCACGACAGTGCAGTTAGCAGGGTGGGTCCTTACTAATGACCAGTTGGAAACTCCCAGGCAGGCCAGTACAAGCGGCATTCCACCCACCGTGGTCCTGAAATGGCCCACCTAGCCCGGCTTGGAGATCGGAGACCGTCCTGCCGAAGGACGAAGGCGTTTACTTGGAGCATATTATCCTGCCGTATGGCGCCGTAGACCCCGCAAACACTTCTATCCTAAAATCTACCCAGCATTCACCTGGCAACCCGGAAAAAAACGAAAAAAACCAAGGGTGAGGTAGGTCGGCCACGGGAATCGAACCTCCGGCCACAGACGAAACCACCTCAGCCAACCCACTCGTTCACCTGTAGGCAGTGATGGCTCGTGCCGAAAAATAACAGCGTGGTGCGGGAAAATTTTTCGGAAAATTAAGTCATGTTTCCGCATGATATAAACAAAATTTCTACTTCCTTTCGCTTTTTTGTTCAGTTTTTAGATCGGGTATTAGTCGCCCTGAATTTTTTATACTAACCCTCTCTGCTAATGCTTGCCTTGAAAAGCTTGCCAGTTTTCAGAAGTTTATTAACCGTGTTTACACAAAGAAATACTTCCATACAATGCGAGCTCGCGAACCACAATCATTTGTTATATGGAGATTCACGTTACAGTCGTGGGAATGAAGCTTTTTTTTTTTGTTTTTGTTTTTACGTCCTCCATTGTTAAGTCATATCAGATGATGAATGGAATGGGTGAAATGATGCTCAAATGAGCCCGGGGTCCATGGAGCTTAGAGTTACCCGACATTCGTCTTTCAGGATAAGGGAAAACCCCGGAAAAAACTTATCCAGGTATCTCACCCTGAGAAACAAAATAGAGAAGTTTGTAAGAATATTTGTGCAAAGTGAGTAGAGAAACCTATAAGAATACAACACATTCTGATTACTTTAATAGAGGAGTCTAACAATGTATATGAATAAGAATTAATACACAACTGCTGTGATATTTCGTTATAATCTAAAATCCTTTTTGTATATAACGGGTTTTCGCAACCGCCACCACCTCAGCCCCCGAGAGTGGCTCTAGACCCCGAGTTGGTGTCACCCCCGACGACCCGCTCCGCCTTCTTTAACTTCACCCCGCCTTCTTGCTACAGGTGAGTTACAATACATTTTTTTTTTAATTTACGTCTTCCAACGTTAAGTCATATCGGACGATGAATGAAATGGGTGAAATGATGCTCATATGCGCCCAGGGTCCATAGAGCTACCCGACATTCGTCATTTCACGATAAGGGAAAACCCAAGAAAAACCTTATCCAGGTAACTCAATCTGACCGAGATTCGAACTCGGGACCTCTTGAACGTGAGGCAGACATGCTACCGAAGCGGGCCAATTTGTTCATATGGTCATTTTGATTTTAATTTCATTGAAATTAAATTTTCCAGCAAAATAAATATTCATATTAAGAACCCCAGAAGAATGTGTATGAATCTTAATCACAACGGTAAGGCATCGGATAAAGTTATCTAATGAAAGTACAACGGAATAAACCTATAAAATTACTATTTAAAACGACTGAAACGATGTACATGAAAATACATGTAAAACTTAATTTTCTTTCCAAGCACAGAAGCTACTCACAACCCGAGATCACTCCCTGGAATTCACAGGTAGAAAAATTTCCAAAGCGGAAATTCCACCGTTCTACTACAACACACCAACCGCCGCCGCCTTATTTTACAACCCTGCAGAAAATGAAAGGAAATACTGGGAACAATAAATTAGTGCCCGTCTCCCTAGCATAGGTGGGTGCTGCCTTACGTTCAAGAGATCCCGAGTTCGAATATGGATCAGAATGTGTTTTCTGAATAAGGTATTTTCCGGGGTTTTCCCTTATCCTGAAATATATCAGGTAACTCTAAGCTCTATGGATCGTGGGCTCATTCGGGCATTATTTTTTCGTCGTTCGATATGACCTTACAGGTTAAAAATACCTTAAATCTAAAAAAAAGGTAACGCCTAACAAACTGAGACACCCAGATCGACATTAAGAATGAAGAGGAATTTGGAGGCCATTCCCAGAAAACTCAAACACTTCTTCTGTTACGGATATGTCTGATGGCCTCTTAATCAAAAGAGTTAAAGCTATTTTTTAGAATTTTCGAAAAAAAAATTTCATTTAAAAGGAAGTCGGGGTGGACGAATGTCCTTGAAAACCTTCGTGTCATACCCTTGGAAAATGCTGAACTTAAATATCGAGTTTTGAATTAACCGACTTTTCATTTTTGAGTTTTGCTGTTCACAGACACACATGGGCATTGTGGTACAGATTTTTTTGTGAATATGCAATGTTTTGCCTAGACACTGTACGTAGGACCTTTTCCTATAAAATGTTTCTGTAGCTTCAGGGGACTCCAAAACATGTATTTCCGGCAAATACTCTGTCTTGAACCTGGACGGAATGTAACAAATTTAAGATCAAAAATAGAGTAAGAATTCAACTCAGATTTAATGCCAGCTTGTTATACCGAGTGACCCAAAAGCATGCTAACCAGCTATGCGGTGTTCTGCCTGTCCGCTACCTCAGCGCTCGTTGCCGTCTGCGGCTATTATAGAAAGGCGTGGATGAAACCATGCAACATTTGTAAAGCTACTTTTAAACACTTTACTTAGCCACGCTATTATCTAAAGGAGATGTTGAAGCTGGTCACCGTCGTTGTTCATACATGTTTGGCACCTCTTTAGGAAACTATCCATCACTCACCATAGTTCACGCTGAGAAATGCTGCATTTCTCCATTAGAGGAGAAAAATTTACAAGTCCGTTTTTTTCGAGTCAACCCTGACGCCCATACATACGTGAATATAATTTGCCCCCTTCTTTTAGAGAAATAACGGATAGGGAGCGTGATTTAGCCTTTCAACAAGACCCTTCAACAGCTCATACAGCCAATCTTTCGATGAGAACAATTTAAAATGTGTTTCAGGGCAGAATTAGTACAGATGTGTGGCCCCCTCGGTCCCCCGACCTAACCTCTTTGATTTCCATCTCTGAGAAAACCTATCATAAAGTGCACAATATAAACTCACACATCCCGGAAGGATTAAAACAAAATATTCCGCCAGGAAATAGTATTAGCCGTCATAATACATAATCTGTATAAATATTGCTTTTTTCAGATTTAAAGTATTAGAGTGGATCGGGGGGAGATGCCATACTTAAAGTTTTAGGGATCAAAAGTTGAGTTTAATTGAGAGTTTAGATTCAGCACTAAACTGGCATTCACTGAGGAGCCTTCTCTACATATGTGCATGTTTGTGTTACGCTATTATTGTTAATTGTGTTTTGATTTCTTTAATCAAAAGTATAGTTTAGGCATCTCACCCCGAACATCGGAGTGAGATGGCAATCATATCGAAAGAAAAATGGAATACTATTTTTGCGCATTTGTGATACAAATACATATTTTAGAAAGGATATTTATTAGTATTATAAAGAATAAAATACTAAAGAAAGGTAATAATGGATGTAAGAATAAACAAATGACATGATTACGTGCATATGAAATCAAAGTTCTTCTGCACAGTTGTTGCACAAGTTTTCTTCTTCTGTACAGGTTTCATGCAGCCATCGACTGCAAACGACATACTGAATCCAATCAACCGGTGGTCCAGTTTTATCGTAGTAACTGACAGCACACTCAACACAATAATCACTGTCATTTTATGACCTGTTTGGTACTCTAATCCTTGAATCATTTTGCTGCAGATTTCCCCTTGTTTAATTCACCCTGAGCTAATTTTGACCTCTTTTATACGATTTTGTTCTGTGAGAACTTTAGCTTGTTTTTTCTTGCGATTAGATTTCAGTGTATCGAATATAGCCACAGAAGTAAATTCAACAAATAACGTTGTGGTTCATTCTGAATAATCTGCAGTTCAGGTCCCTCTCCATTTTCTGAGAGAACAGCTTCAGCACGTCCTCTGCTGCTTAGTTCACTTTCTTGAATCGTTTCTTCATGTTCAGTAGCAACAATATCGGCAATTTGATACACATTCTGGAATCGTTCTTCATCAAACGCCGTTTAAGAGTTCTATATGGAATGCTATATTCTTGGGAAGCTTTAAAAAAATCACTCCGCCAGTCCTCACACGTTCCAGAGCCATCTGTAGACTTTCTTTAGGCCACTGACATCTAGTTTAAGTTTTAACTTAAACTTCCGACATCTCCTACGAAAATAAAATCCTTATAAGTGAGGCATAAAAGTAGGCAAGTCACCCCGAAAAAGCAGTGGCATCTCTCCCAAGGATCGGGGTGAGATACCACTTTTGATGACTGCCTCAATGCGGTCGCTGCATAGCAATAGAGGATGGTAAACTATACCACAACATACCTACTATGATTAGCATGTGCGAAATTTCGCTCTGCTACTTTATTCATACTCTTGCACATACTTTAAAATAACTGGGCACCATTAACCTGGCGTCTATTTTTATACCTTCCCTGTATTTGTTGGTTTAAAAGTGAAGAAACACCTAATACAATGAAACACGCATTTGCCTTCACGTCACATTGCCGCTAACGAGTGCCGTACAAGTTGGAGTCGCGATCTGTTTTCAGCCATCGGAACTATAAACTTTAGGCTCTAAGCTCCATGGACCCTGGACTTATTTGAGCATCATTTCACCCAATTTATTCACCTTCCGATATAACTATAACGCTGGGGCAGACGTAAAATTAAAAGGAAAAAAAAAAAAAAAACACCGATAGGCATCTCCCCTCGATTCACTCTAATTTCTCCACATATAAGAAACCGTTATAAAGTAAGTTAACATTTCTGTCAATTTTTGTTATACTTTTAGTTACCACAAAATCAAATCATCATTCGATGTTTTGTCATTCATATTATTGTAAGAAATTAACCAATTATTTATACTGCAATTCAAAATAATTTGTAACCACTGCTAAAAATTACTAAAACAGAAATCCAATGGAACGGATAGAGACAATTCGTGTACTCATAACTGTATATTTATTTATTGTAAATTTTAATTAATATATTATTTTAAAAGGTCACTTGTATTAATTAACTTTGTCTTGAGCATCTAATTATTATATAATATGTGTAACAGAATTACTGCAGAAACAAAATACTTCATACTACATAATGGTTCTATCTTTTAATTATGGTATATTAATAAGTTTCTATTTTAAACCGTGTTTAGGGGTTTAAAACGAATAAAAATAAATACGGTGTCTTTAATTTTAATAACCTTTGTATGAAGCAAAGATGTTTGTTTGGCAAAATGACAATGCTTTAAATCTTTTGCTCTATTGTTTGCGATTATTACAGACTGGCATTAACAACTGCCCTGTATTAAATAAGATAAAGAAAACCAGTCTGTATTTTTAATAAACCGCAGAATTTAGTTACATAATGTGTTAGTTTAAAAACGATAATGGATACGCTTGAATAAGTACAATTTTATACTGTGTGATAAGAAGTGAAAATGGCGAAGGCAACCTGACCAGAGCGCTTATCTATAATCGGGGTTTGCTATCACATAGCAAGCAGAAAATGGCAATTAACAGCATTCAACTATTGAGATTATTAAATGTTTCAAAGACATAAACTGAAATTCAAATGAATAACATAAGCAAAGTGAATCCGCTACGGGAATTATTTAAATTTCTGGACGAGAAGCAACAAACTGGAAATCTTCGATTGTTGTTAGAATTCTCACATCGGGAGATTTGAAAGTCACACCTTTCCCTTCTTATATTTATGATTAATATAATAATAATTGCCTTACCTTTTACAAAACATGAAGCACTACAGATCAGGCACAGCTATATCACTACGAGATAATATAAAAATACCAAGGGCGGCTGTTGGCTCTGAAAATCGGTGGTTCACAAATTTATCCACTAAATTTAATTTTTTTAAAGTAACAAACGGTTGTTTAAGCCTGAAATTTATCCATGCAATTTAATTTTTTTAAAGTAACAAACGGTTGTTTAATCCTGCCACTATAGCCTGCTATATACACAAGTTAACGGTAATTCACAGCGTATAACACAACATGCGTGTTTCAGAAACACTCAAGAGCATAACACTCTTCTATTTATGCAGCTAAAATGGACTTGATATCTCTTCATGGCAGACTTGAAGTGTACATTGCAAGATTTCGTTCTGGATTGTCTTGGAGGTCCCCTTAAACACTGCAGCATTCTCCGGATAGGTTTTTCAGAACACAGTCTAGCCCTGCACGAAGTTTAACAGTCCTCGAAAAATACCAGGATCGCTTGACGTAGCTGAATCATCGTGTCCTCGTAGAGCTAACTCAAAGGCTCCACAAAACCTAATGCAGTTAACAATAATGTTTAAAACATACTTATTTTGAGCCAATTTCTGGTTGTGTTCTTCAATTGTTCTCCGATATGCACTGTCCATCTGCTTTGCTATATATATTGCCAAGCATAGCAAAACTGTGTTTTTCATGTGCAGTTTTGAAGTTACGTATTTTTAGCACGATCATAAACGTGCTGCAAAGCATTTCACGCCAGCTTTTGTCCACGCATCTTCGCCAAAGAGAACGCAAGGAAAGCAATACAGGCTATTTTTAATATTACAACCACACATCAAATTATATTTCTCATATACATTGCTGTTAAAGTTCCTGTTCAAATATCTTGTTTATGTCTTGACTACCTATGCGATTTTTATATTTGGCATGGGACTTCCAAATCGCTTATTTTCGGTTTTTCTTCTAAGCTCATTTTTAAACAGCATGTGCTAATAGACAGTTTATGGAATTCATTATTTCTCCTTATATAACACAATATACTTGTATTTAAATAAATCACTCTTATTCACTACTCAAAGCACGACAAAGCTAACAAAACACGGCACAAAACATGTGGCTATGCTCTCGTAGGTAATAGTAATCTCTGGTAATAGTTGACCGATGCGAACATTTAATATGAGAATAATAGATGGCGCTAAAAACAGAAGAAGTAGGCTTGGCATTCACTATTCTATGGCTGCTAGGTTAACCAACCTTATGCAGCCATAAGCCCCGCCCTTTCCCCCTACTTGCCTCGCCACACCGTAGGTTCATCCTGCCTTATACCTCCCCATTGTGTACCAGCGGTTTGCAACTGAGAGTGAACTACTTGGCACCTGCAAACAATACAGCGCACTGAGGGCCACTGCACTAGACAAGGTCGAACTGAACGCCAAATGGAACATGGTTTTGCATTAAAGGAAGACCCAGCATTTTTGTTGTAACGCAAACATGCTACCCCAATGAGAAACCGCCCCTGAAAAATACACTTCAAACGAATGTACACAATAAAGACAAAGCGACACGGACACACACGAGTGCAGCCGTCCGCCAAACAGTATGCTTTCAGTGTTGCCACATTGGAAATCATATATATCACTAGTAGATATCTGACGCGCGGTAAATTCAAAACCATAAATCTGTAATTGGTGTACGCTGTGTACGGTACCTACTTCTCACCAACAGACTCCACAGTTACCTTCTTTAACCAAGCTAATATCCTAACTATAATAATACATATTTTATCTTTAAAAGTTTATTGTATAAGGGATCCATATTGCCTTGCTGGAGGATAAGAAACATTGCGTGAAGTAAAATTATACACAATAAAATAAAATAAAATCTGCATATCTAATAGCCCGGTTTCTGGAATCTATACCAGGACTTATTGTGTAAACTTTATTTTTAACTCTATTAACTTCTGAATCAGATTTCACAAAACAATTTACAAATTTTGCAGATATAAGCTACTTTATACCTTAATGAAGTAACTAAACATAAAGATTACGGGATTCCAGTAACCTTACAAATATAATCTATCTAAAACAATCTGTTTCTACTTTACTTATACTTCAGCAGTATACTATAAATCAAATATACATTTCTACTACAGCTTTAATTCTTATAACAAGCTACGAAAGACTGCTTCCTACAGTTTTAAAATTTTCTCTTCTCAACTGGTATCCAAAGCTTCCTCCTACTTGTATCCATCTCCTAAAGAAACTGGCGTCAGTAGATGGAGCTGGTTCGTAAGTTCCAGACATCTAGGTAGTCATCTCTCCGCTTCTGCATAATCAGTTGCATCTGTCCGCTCTGATACTCTCCATATATATCTTCTCTCTCCTGGTATTCTCTTTCTGTCTATGGACTTTCTGTCTTTCTGCATTCTTTCTGATGTCCATAATTGGGGTCTTAAGTCCGGTCTTCAAGTCTGGTAATTTGTATCTTCAGTTTCTCTTGGTCCTATTTCCCTCCGACGACCTCTTAAATTATATTATTTTCTCATAGATTGAAATGTTCTTACATTTCTTTCTTGAAATATTTTGTCGCGGGTCATATATTCCTCCAAGGCCTTAACGGATATTACTTGAGACATATTTTCTAAATGTACACAATCTTCTGCATCTCTTAAGATGTTCCATTAACATTTTCCTTGAAGTTTCCTTCGACCATCTTCTACTAGTTCACTATATTTATTGCACTAAAATTAACATGTTCAGGTAAATCTAAACAGTTACATTCCTCACATAAATCTGAGTTCTTCCTCTCTACTCTATTTAAATATACATTTTATGGGCCATGTCCTGTAACAAAATGGAAAAAAAGTAAATCCTTTTCTCGGTTTTATATGTTCCAATTTTAAAATCTCTTTAATATCCGGAAATAAATCATGTACTCCTCTTCCTACGTGAGCATTATTCCACTCTTCTTGCCATTCTTAAAATTATATACAGAACATTGTCAAGATACAAGGTTAAACGCAATGTATATAATCCGTAGAATCTCATTTGATGCACCCAAAGTTGGTAAAACTGGGGGCTCAAATACCCAGCTCGTATTCCTCAAATAACCCTCGATTTCCGTGTCCAAATTTCACCTCAGTTAAAATTTCCAAGCTATAAATAATGGGTGAAGCTTTTTCAGATATTAAAAAAAGCAAAATTACATAATAACATTTGTAGAAATGGTTTAGTCTGCGCCGTGGCCGAACGGTTAGACTGCTTGATTCTCACCAAAGCGGCCCGGGTTCGAACCCAGGTGACCGCATGTGAGATTTGTGGTAGACAACATGGCGCTGGGGTGGATTTTCTCAGGGTTCTCCGGTTTACCCCGCCACCGTTGCAACAATTACTCCATCATCTTTCCTATCAGTCATCTCGCACTCATTCTCTCATCCACTTCTCTCAGTCTCATAGCAGGCATTGGGCTGATCGACCATCCTGAGTTCTCTCTCTCACTGATCCAGAGATTCCGTTTTTCAACCCGGATAAGGGTTAAAAGGAACAAGAATCCCCTAATACCACGATAAGTGGTATAAACAGAGAAGTTAAAGAAGAAGAAGAAATGGTTTTATTACATCTACCCTTATAGATACAAAGAGTATAGGAGTATAAGGTGAGTTTCATTGGTTGCCAAGTATTTTAAGAGCCTGTCGTCATGAGGTGGCTCTGATATTTTTCTCTTTGTGAGACCAGGAGGGGAGAGAGAGGGAGAGAGAGAATAACGTTATCCTTTTTGAGAGAAGCAAATTTATTGAAAAATCCAGTCCAATAACAAAGAATAACTCGGAATCGATTAACTTCTACACACCAAAATAGTATTTGGGATAAAAGAAATACTTTAATGACACGTATATTTTTGCGCACAAAGAATGTCCACATTTTACGGTTTACCAGTGAAGCAGACGGCATTCTGAATGAAAACGTCTTCGGAAGTTATCCCCAAAAACTAACGGTGTACATAGGTGGTATGGAAAGTTTCCGATCTAATAAACATACAATACATTTTTCAGAATTTATTCTTTATTTTTCAACATTGTCTCCTTGTAACTATAAAGATTTCTCCCATCGATGCTGCCATCTCTGCAACATGTCCAAATAGTATTCGGCGATTTTCTCTGCAAGATAATTGTTCACGAAGGTGATTGCCCCTTCATTTGACGAAAATCTCTGTCCTCCGAGGGCAATTTTCAGATGAGAGAGCAAAAAAATGTCTCTTGGGGCTGGATCTAGTGAGAAAAGGCGGGTGGTCAAGCAGTTCAAACCGTAATTCGAGGATTTTCGCAATTGCAACCGCTGAGGTGTGAGACGGTGCGTTGCCTTGGTGAAACAGAATTTTCTTTTTTCTGCAAATGTGGACGTTTTCCCGCAAGTTCTGCCTTCAGATTGTCAATTAATGATGCGTAGCATGCACATAATGGTTTTCCTTTTTGAAAATAATCGATCACTTTCCCAGCCGAAAAAAAAAACAGTTTTTGCTTCTTTTGGAGTCGGTTCCTCCTTTGTAGTCCACTATTTGGACTGAATTTTACTTTCGCGCGTATAATGTTGTATCCAAGTTTTATCTACAGTAATTAATCGGCACCAAAACTCGGATTTATTACGTCTAAACTGCGCTAACAGAACGTTGGAAATGTTCATTCGAACACGTTTTTGGTCTAACGGGAGCAAACGCGGCACCCAACACGCGGACAGCTTTTCATGTCTAAATGTTGATTTAATTAATGACAAACACGTCCTTTTTACATGTTCAGTGCCTGTGCTATCTCTCTTATATTAATTAGGCGGTCGTCTAGCATCATTTGTTGAACTTTAAAATTTCACTGTGGTAAATGATGGTGCAGAGTCCCCATTCACAGAATTCAACTCATGTTTGAGATGCGTAGGCCTTTCAAAAACAAATATTTAATAACTCTAAATTCGATTTTGTCCAAGTTTATAAAAACACTCACATCAACTCACTCAAACGACTGTCACATAACAACCAAGTGTCCAAAATGGCTGAAACTTTTGTGAGTAACTGTCAACAGATGAACAACGAAATTCACTAAGTTTTACATACTTACGAGTGCTGCCATCTTTATGTTGAGGTGGCCGCGCCGTGGCTCAGTGGTTAGACCGCTTGGCTCTCACCAAGGCGTCCCGGGTTCGATCCCAGGCGACCGCAAATTGAGATTTGTGATGGACAACACGGCGCTGGGGCGGGTTTACTCCGGGATCTCCGGTTTCCCCCGCCATCTCATTCCACCGGTGCTCCATCTTCATCTCATGTATCATCAGTGTCACCGCCTGCGGTGCCGTATGTAGTAAAAGCTGGCGTTAAACACTACACATTATCATTATTCATGTTGAGGTCGGAAACTTCTCAGATCACCCATGTACATGTTTACTTGTGATTAAAATATCTTGAATATGTGATAGCTATATATGTTCTAGACACCTTTGAGAAATCTAAAACTTCATAAATATTTCCCTTATAGAGGTTAGCGAAGCGTGCGCGGGAGGCGTTTGCCGAAGAGAAAAAGAACATTCATGCGAAATATTTTATTTACTCTGGATTCATTTTCAAAATTTATTTACGAACATCCATGTGCAGTGGACCATTTGACAGCTGCTTAGATTCGAGGGACAATTCTGCGAGCTCATGCAACGTTGAATATTTATGCATTCGTAACCTTGAATACTACGCTTTGTAGATTTCCGGAAGCAATTGCGACTCTTCGATAGTTAGGAAGTACTGACAGAGGTACTCATGTGAAGTATCTATTGTGTATGAAGAAAAGTTTTTGTTTTGTTTTATGTAGCACTCTTAAATACAACTGTAAATATATTCAAATAACATTAGCAATATTACCTTATATAGATTGGTATTAAATGATGATAAACAGCAAATTCTTGAGAATTTGTAGTTTATTAGCAAAAAATGTGTGAATTGCATACGTTCTCCATTTTAGCCTAACCGTTCACGTGGTGTGGGCCAGCGCTAGGAATAATTGGAACGTCCCAGTGGAAAGGGGAAGCAAGAATATGTCTGCTTGAAGTGTGACCAGTCTTGCAATGCAAGAATAGAAAGAGTACTGAACAATATCCTTAGTTCTTCGAGTCATTATTCTCTCTCATTTTCATGAAAATATTTCTTTGGAGCTTCCCGCGCTCTGCAGTCACGCCTCGCGACTGGGATTTCGTTGTCAACAGTGTCAGATTCTTGACAGATGGAGACCTGAAATACTACCAACGATGTCATACAGCTATTTTAAGGAAAATCCTCTACCACAGACCATCCTTAATATAGAAAACTTTTGGAACATGTTTATTTTCTGAAAAGTGGTTCAAACGATTTTAATTAAAAACCGTATATATATATATATATATATATATATATATATATATATATATATATATATATATATATATATTCGGTGTCAAATGAGATGTGGAACTTAATTTCCAGGAAACGACATGTGTGGTCCATTTTATTTTGGATGATTCTTGGTGAATTTTGGTGAATATTTTCCAAATTTTTCTTGCTATGCGTTCTACTATTTGGATACTTATACCTTCCCCAAATAAAAATATTATTTTGGATAGATAGAGTCTATCTATCCAAAACCTTAGCCGATATATATACGGCTAGTGTGAAGGAACGATTAATTTCCATCAATTAACTTCCTTCCTTCCTTCCTTCCTTCCTTCCTTCCTTCCTTCCTTCCTTCCTTCCTTCCTTCCTTCCTTCCTTCCTTCCTTCCTTCCTTCCTCCCTTCCTTCCTCCCATCCTTCCTCCCTTCCTCCCTTCCTCCCTTCCTCCCTTCCTCCCTCCTTCGCTTCCTCCCTCCCTTCCTTCCTTACTCCCTCCCACCCTTCCTCCCTTCCTCCCGCCCTTCCTCCCTCCCTCCCTTCCTTCCTCCCTCCCTTCCCCCCTCCCTCCCTCCCTTCCCCCTCCCTCTCTTCCTCCCTTCCTCCCTCCCCCCTTCCTTCCTTTCTTTCTTTCTTTAATATACCAGACATCACCGCATAACTAAGTGACCTTCTGTGCTGTTAGAACTTCTGACCGCCGCTTAAAATCTACTATATTCCCAAATTCCTTGTACCTTCAACTAAATTAGCAATAAGTTAATATTTATATCGTCTGACATGAAAAGCTTAGCGAAAGTATGGTTTGTGCAAAATTAGAGAAATTTATGCAAGTCCAGCACAAAAGATTGTAAGGTAGTGGGTGTTGATTGTATGGGTTTGGGGCGCACAACTGCTATGCTTATTAGCGCCTTAGTGGGTGTTGTACAGGATTGTGATGTAGTGGGTGTTACACAGGATTGTGAGGTGATGGGTGTTGTACAGGATTATGAGGTAGTGAGCGCTGTACAGTAATATGAGTTAATGGATTGTGAGTTAGTGAGTGTTATACAGGATTGTGAGGTAGTGGGTGTTGTACAGGATTGTGAGGTAGTGGGTGTTATTCAGGAGTGTGAGGTAATGGGTGTTATAAGGATTGTGAGGTAGTGGGTGTTATTCAGGAGTGTGAGGTGATGTGTGTTATACAGGATTGTGAGGTAGTGGGTGTTATACAGAATTGTGAGATGATGTGTGTTATACAGGATTGTGAGGTAGTGGGTGTTATACAGGATTGTGAGGTAGTCGGTGTTGTACAGGATATTGAGGTAGTGGTTGTTATACAGGGTTGTGAGTTAGTGGGTGTTATACAGGCTTGTGAGTTAGTGGGTGTTGTACAGGATTGTGAGTTAGTGGGTGTTGTACAGGATAGTGAGGTAGTGGTTGTTATACAGGGTTGTGAGTTAGTGGGTGTTATACAGGATTGTGAGATGATGTGTGTTATACAGGATTGTGAGGTAGTGGGTGTTATACAGAATTGTGAGATGATGTGTGTTATACAGGATTGTGAGGTAGTGGGTGTTATTCAGGAGTGTGAGGTAATGGGTGTTATAAGGAATGTGAGGTAGTGGGTGTTATTCATGAGTTTGAGGTGATGTGTGTTATACAGGATTGTGAAGTAGTGGGTGTTATACAGAATTGTGAGATGATGTGTGTTATACAGGATTGTGAGGTAGTGGGTGTTATACAGGATTGTGAGGTAGTCGGTGTTGTACAGGATATTGCGGTAGTGGTTGTTATACAGGGTTGTGAGTTAGTGGTTGTTATACAGGATTGTGAGTTAGTGGGTGTTGTACAGGATTGTGAGTTAGTGGGTGTTGTACAGAATAGTGAGGCTGTGGGTGTTATACAGGATTGTGAGTTAGTGGGTGGTATACAGGATTGTGAGGTAGTGGGTGATATACAGGATTGTGAGGTAGTGGGTGTTATACAGGATTGTGAGGTATTGGGTGTTATACGGGATTGTGAGGTTGTGGGTGTTATACAGGATTGTGAGATATTGGGTGTTACACAGGATTGTGAGGTAGTGGATGTTACACAGGATTGTGAGGTAGTGGGTGTTTTACAGGATAGTGAGGTAGTGGGTGTTAACAGCATTGTGAGGTTTGGTGTTATACAGCATTGTGAGGTAATGGGTGTTATACAGGATAGTGAGGTAGTAGGTGTTATACAGGATAGTGAGATAATGGGTATTATACAGGATTGTGCGTTAATGGGTGTTGTACAGGATTGTGAGGTTGTGGATGTTATACAGGATTGTGAGGTTGTGGGTGTTATACAGGACTGTGAGGTAGTGGGTGTTATACAGGAGTGTGAGGTATTGGGTGTTATTCAGGATTGTGAGTTAGTCGGTGTTGTACAGGATATTGAGGTAGTGGTTGTTATACAGAGTTGTGAGTTAGTGGTTGTTATACAGGATTGTGAGTTAGTGGGTGTTGTACAGGATTGTGAGTTAGGGGGTGTTGTACAGAATAGTGAGGCTGTGGGTGTTATACAGGATTGTGAGTTAGTGGGTGGTATACAGGATTGTGAGGAAGTGGGTGATATACAGGATTGTGAGGTAGTGGGTGTTATACAGGATTGTGAGGTATTGGGTGATATACAGGCATAACTAGTAGACCGCAGGTGATATTCAATCTTAATTGAAACAGTTTAGTGAATAGTTCACTGAATGTACCAACAATCGCTTTGCACATCTACTCCCTACACAAATTATTGCATGCACCCCACATTTGAAAATCTCTATGGGGTTGGGAGGAAGTATTTTCTAATTTTATGTCCGTTTTAAAAATTGGTATATTAAAAATATGCAATTTTTCATTTAAATAATTGTTTATCTTTTGACCATACACAGAGAATAGGATGTGAAAACCCTTACATAGAAACCACTCTTAAGTGTTTTGACTTTGCCTTAAACCTATTCCATTCTCCTATTCCCAGTTTACCCATATGTGTATGAAACAAAATAATTTCTGAGTTGTCTATCTCGATCAAAGCAAAGTAGATAGAAGAGAAATGGTTTGTACAGGAACCAGTAGAGAAATTCATATGAGTGTGAGACATGCTACTTTTTGTTCCAATCTTACAGATGTAAGACGACTAACATTGAATAGAGTTCTTTTTTCGACGTCGTGCTACAAGGAGGGAGGATGGTTGGCATACAAGGAAATGCAAAGAACTACAAAATCGAATTATCCTCCCCCCTTACAAATCCCTTCACCCCAGTTTGTGATCAGTAGAGGGGCATGGGAATTTATACATGTGAGGTCGCGGGTTGTGTGAATGTCAACAGGTCACATGCTCCTCGACAATGAACCGCTCTCCATTACAAACTGTTTCTGTCGACCCACAATTCAATCTCGAGAGATTACATATTAGAAATAGAAAAATCGTTTAGGTGAACTCATATAAATTTCTCTATCCACTCTTGTACTTACTATTTTTAGAACGCTTATTCTGCTATCTACTTCATGTGAATAGAAATAAACGATTGTGAAAATGGCTTTGGTAACAAATGACAACACAAAACACACTTTATTTGTCACACATTCAGAACTAAACACAACTGATTAATCCTTGTTTCACATAAGCTTGCCTCGTATTTCTTAACGGTCACGTGACCTTATCACCTCTCATTGGCTGCTATTGCAGTATAGACCGTTGTGCGATAAAAATAGTTCGTTATTTAACATGGTGGTATATCTTTATTTGCTGGAAGAGAATTGTCAAACTTATATTTTCGTAACTGTTTTAATTAAATGAATTACGCAATTATCTGAAATGAATGCTAATTCTTAAACGAAGTAAAGAGGAGTTTCCTTTGCTCAGAAGCCCGTCTTTCACATGGCACGATAGCACGTGATTTAGCGGTAGTGATGACATATTTGTTTATATGACGTCTATCACTGACCTTGTTTTGAACTGGATTAGTCATATATCGCCATTCGAAGGTGTGTTGTGCCGAGTGCGAGAGCTAAATTATTTTACTTATCGTTTATTGTGGGTGTACTTATTATATGTATAATGGCAGAGTCTACCGCCAGTTTTTTGCTGAAGCGTCGCAAGGGAAAACCTTTACAAAGCGGCGAAAAGGGAATTGTGTTGCATGTGTTTAATGCTCTCACAGAGAAGAATCCGTCTTTGTCAGTGAGAGAAGTCTAAAAGCTGTTCTCTGAACTTATAGGTGTGAGTGTTAGGTGCGTAGGAACATCACGACATGAAATTGAGACAACAGGAAAACTTACCACTCCAGGGGCGATATTGCTGTGTGGCGAAGACGTTATTTAAGGACAATCAGACTGTACCACGATACAGGTCGCAAAATATACTACCTGGGCGAGACTTAGGTGAATGAAGGACACACGACAAGTATGGCATGACACGGCTTTTAAGACTGAAAGAAAAGCATTTTTGCAAGGTATATGTGCTGGTTTTAAAAAATCCTAGTGGACAAGGCCGAAGAACTTTCATTATAAACTTGTTTCAGTTTCATTGCTCATTCATTCAGTTTCAACTTGCTCAGTTTCATTATAAACTTCATTATATTTGCATGCTTTCATATTCTTATTTGTATGATTTTATCTATCTTCCCGGCAATCATCACGTTTACTGTAGTTTAAAATGTGACGGGAAGGCACCGCCCATTGCCTCTGGATCGAAAGCATTAGCCAATTAGGATGAGGGGAAAGGTAGTTGCACGCGGAGTGATACATGTCAGCGGGACACGGTTATATGAAACAGAGATTAGTCGAATTGAATCCCAACTGAACTATTCTCGCCACTGGACACTGAACTGTACTGTCACTGTCAACTGTCCGTGCGTGTGCTAGATAGCTTTTATAAAGGCTCCGAAAACATTCTGAGAAAGGAACCTAAACGAAACGGACAAAACAAATGTTCTGGAACCTGGGAAGCGCCACACGTTGGTCTCTTGTCTCTTACAAATGCCGAACATCAGCTACACTTAAGCCCATGTAGTTGCAAGGGTATTCGGTACGTAGTCTCAGAGCAGTAGAGAGCTTCGCACCACAGTGACAATATGATTTGTTCTATTTATCTAATTTTACGTTTTTTAATTATCCTTTTCCCCAAAACATGTACTTCATTTGAAATCTCGTATTTTTCAGTAGAATATGTTTTTTTCTTCTCTTCAGCATAGCAGAGAAAGTAAAGCTTTAAATAAATAATGCATTTTTATGCAGCCTAGACGAACAGAAGAGCATTGTGGTGTGGAATATCAACATCCAAGTTAGACAGCCTTGTGTCTAAAGTTACTTGTTCATAAATGTAGCACTAAGCATTTCCGACTATGTACGAGGACTGTTCAGTAAAGAATGATCATTACTTTTTTGACAACGTACCTTTTCTCAATCTCAAAATTTTGATGGTCCTTCTCAAAGTAGTCTCCCCTGAATGCGATGCACTTGTCCCAGCGTTTCTGCCAGTCTTCAAAGACATGCTGGAAACCATTTTTGAGAAATCCTTTAAAATCGCCTCCGCAGCCTTCAAAATGCTTCTGACGATGGATAATGCCTCCTACGAAAGCGTTTCTTCAAGTTAGGGAATAGAAAAAGGTCACATGGGGCTAAATCGGGACTATCGGGAAGGTGAGGGATGCACTTCACGTTGATTTTTGCAAGATATTCAGCAACAACTTTAGCAATATGCGGCCGCGCATTATCGTGGTGCAGCATCCAGCCTGCTTCATGGAAATGTGGTCTTTTGCGCCTGATATGGACTTGCAATGTTTTCAGGACATCCCTGTAGTATTGTCCAGTTACTGATGTGTGTGCTGGTACAACATGCTGATAAACCATTCCATGAATAT
>CM060950.1:377212969-377287969 GCA_030765055.1 Mantis religiosa
CATTATGCTACACTTTATCAAAGGCTCTCTCTGTGTCAAGGAACAAACCTGCCTTCATATGTGTCCATAATTGTGTCAACAATTCGGTGAAGTTGCTGTGGACAGGAGTGCAGTGGCTTAAATCCAAATTGAGTGGATGGTAATGCTTGTTCCATTTATACCCCGCCTTTAACTACTATGGTCATATCGGCGGCCGGTCTCCTTTGGAACATACCGAAGGTGTTAACTCGTTACATCACACACACATTCACACTCGCATTCATACTTCCAGACTCTGTGGAAGATGGGGAATTATCTTGGACGGAGAAAAATACCTTTTTGGACGTTTACCATAAGCGCAGAGGAATGTTGAGCTCTAAGATCTTGTTGATTCACGACAACGCCCGGCCCCACACGGCAAATGTCACTCGTGAAGTTCTTGAATCTTTTATGTGGGAGTTGTTTCCTCATCCGCCGTACAGTCCCGACCTGGCACCGAGCGACCTCCACCTATTCCCAGCAATGAAGAGGTGGCTGGCTATGCAGCGTTTTGATGACGACGCACAGCTGCAAGAAGAGGTAACGAAGTGGTTGAAGGCGCAGGCGGCCGAATTTTTCGACGAAGGAATTTCCAAGCTCGTACATCGCTACGATAAATGCCTTAATTTGAATGGTGACTATGTCGAAAAGTAGTATTTGAGTGTGGCTTTCATCTGTATATAATAAAATTTGTTTCCTATACTTTGTTTACTTTTTATTCCAAAACGTAATCTAATTTCTGGATAGCCCTCGTACTTTAGATAATAGAGATAAGAGACTTATTGGACGATAGATTTTAGAATCACGTGACGGTTTCTTCTGTGACCACATTCGGGTGGTCCGGGTTCGATTCCAGTGACCGACCTCTCTGACCCATGGTTTCTTCGGGGGTTTTCCCTGGTCGCCGGGCGAATGCTATAGCGTGCCTCACACTTAGAAGACAGTGCAGGTCTAATGGGGCGCCCTGTTGCCACATGTACCTTACGTACAATGGCAACTTCGGCCACGGCAGCGACGGTCTGCTGGTATTGTATTGTATTGTAAGTGATACATCATTAACACGGAACTGTCTACACTGCTATTAAATTCTATTTTAAGAGATTCAATTTTTGAGTGCATGCATTTTAATTTTAATCCTCCTTTTACTTGTTACTTTAGTAGTTCAAAACATAATTTTGCAGACAAAATATATAATACAACAAACGAAATGGAGGCATGCAATGATAACAGCTTCAAATATGTCTGTTACTTTAACGCTTCTTCATTGTCATCTGATAAGGGTGTAATTCCTTCCATTTCGTCGTCCATTAGCCTCGACAAATCTGATAATTCCTTCTCTTTCTATTTGCACACACTTGTTACCTGTTCTTTCATATTCGAATGCCAAATCGTGTAGGAATCAATTCAAAGTGGCCATTGGGAAATTAGGTAGGATGTCGTTATCCTGTTTAACCTTGCCAAAACTACATTCAGCTTGGGTGGAATGTTTTCAGGCAGCAAAGAATGAACAATGCAGCGCACTCCGTTTGCACTATTCCATCATATTGCGTTAATCTAGCGTTCTTTTGTTTCCCCGCCCGGTTTTTATGGAGTTCATAGGAGACCTTTCATTCGTTCCCTCTTTATTCCATAAACAAATGTTTCTGAACAACCGGTACCCTTGACTGTTTCTTTCATTGCCGTACTGATACTAATTTTACTTGAAAAATAACATAAGACATTCAGTACTACCAATGTGCGGTCCTTACTTCTTAGTTTACCAATATTTCGTTTCCTCTTAGCTTCCCCTTCAATAACTATAACTATTAACACAACAGCTAAATAGCTTCACGTAACACTTCACAATCTTTCACACTATAAATATAGTCGTATGAGCTCTTCTTGCAAACGGTTCATTGTTACTCCATCACATTAGACGGGTGGTGCCTGCCTTTCCCTGTGCGTCACCATTTCTTTGAATAGAGGATTTTTTTTTTTTTTTTTGTTTGACACATACGACGAATGCAAGAATCTAGAGGATTGCGGATTCTTTTAAAAATTGCTTTCAAACCTCATTTACATTTCTCTCGCTTTGTCCCCCGATGGAAACCCCATAACAAAAAAAATTCTGGCTACCTACAGTTTTTCTAGTGCGTATATTTAAAATTTTACGAAATTCTTAATTAAAAAAATAACAATCGTGTGACTTAAGATGAAGAGTTCAAACTTGGTGGATACCAGCACTGCAGTCATCTCTCCCTAATAAAAATTGTTGTAGTATTATAGCAGCAAGCTTTATAGTTATTGCATGATAAACATTCAAATAGCAAATATTGGACTTCTACCGAAAAACAAGCATTTTCGAAAAAATTGGACCCATAGAAACACAAAAAGACTGTAAAAATGACATATTCTGATAGGGAAAATATTCTGCATAAGACAGTGTGTTCAAAGCTGCAAGTTATATCAATTAGTTATTTATACCATGTTATTAGCAAGTGGTAACAACGAGAGGGTAAAAAAGCACAAAGCTAATGAAAATTCCCATGCGTTATATATATATATATATATATATATATATATATATATATATATATATATCCCATTTACGAGCGCTGTTCAATAAAGAACGATCATAATTTTTTACGGTCATAATTTTTCGCACTAAAATTCAATCTTATTATATTCTGTTAGCTTAATGTAGAACAAACACGCCATAATAGTTTCACTGTTGGTACTCCTGGATCCCGCCTGTTAGCACTAGGCAAGTTCAGACATGTTCAGTATCGTCTACCGCTGCAATGGAGGTAACATGCAGTTAAAGTTGATGTTAGAGGAAGATCCGGTGTTTCTTTCAAAACGTAATCACTGCTGATGAAACTTGGCTACATCATTTTGATCCTGAGAGCAAACAGCAAAGCTCAGTGTGGAAATCTCCTTCATCACCAACCCCCAAAAAGCAAAAGTGGTTGCTTCTGCTGGGAAAGTTATGGTTATCTTATTCTTTGATATTCATGGAATGGTTTATCAGCATGTTGTACCTGCACACACATCAGTAACTGGACAATACTGAAAACATTGCAAGTTCATATCAGGCGCAAAAAACCACATTTCCGTGAAGTAGGCTGGATGCTGCACCACTATAATACGCGGCCGCATATTGGCAATGCTGTTACTGAATATCTTGCGAAAATCAACGCGAAGTGTATTCCTTACCCTCCCTATAGTCCGGATTTAGCCCCATGTGACCTTTTTCTATTCCCTAACTTGAAGAAACGTCTTCGTGGGAGACATTATCCATCATCAGAAGAAGTGGTAAAGGCTGCGGAGGCGATTTTGTAGGATCTCTCAAAAATGGTCTCCAGCATGTCTTTGAAGACTAGCAGAAACGCTGGGACAAGTGAATCACATTCAGGGGAGACTATTTTGAGAAGGAGCATCAAAATTATGAGGATGAGTAAAGGTACGTTGTCAAAAACATTGTGATCATTCTTTATTGAACAGCCCTCGTACTTCCATACTGTCTTTTTAGGTTGAGACAAGCTATAGATTCAAGTTATGTGTAAGCGGTACTGAACGTAACAATGTGCTGGCAGTCACTTCACCACACAAACAACGCAGAGCAGTCGGTGCTTTGATGGGTAGATTGTAACTTATGTTGTGTCTATAGATTTTGATTGCAAATTTCGTAAAGAAACTGGCGATAGCAAAATGCCTTCAACCAGAACACCAAAACATGTAATAGCTACTAAACTTGTAAAGTAAAATTATTATTGTGTTCAACTTTTTATTTCCACCTGATTATCTCTTGTTCAAATAGCGTAAACCACTCCCTTCTCCCTCTTTCTATAGTAAGTGCTCACTGAATCTAACTGGTTACTGTATGACACATTGCAATTCTATTAATTACCCTAAATTTCCTGTCCCTCCATTTCATTTCTATTATCATTTCACATCATCTCTCATCTGGAGGTCTCTTTCAGGGTAGAAGTATCGGCGGGTGTCTCAGCACAGCATGGCAGGATGATATGCTCCAGATAAACACTTCCTCCTCCGGTAGGACGGTCTCCGGGCTGGCATAGTGTCCGTTTCAGGACCACAGATTGTGGCATACCGGTTGTACTGGCCTGCCGGAAGTCTCCAACTGGTCAATTGTAGCGACCCTGCCCTCTGCAGTGTCATGACTCCTTGTATCAGACGCTCTCTGTCTCCTCTCACCTCATCCTTCCTCACGCGTATGCCCCTCTTGGGTCATAGGCATAATAGATCAAGTCTGGTCGCAGTGCCTAATTCCCTCCGTAGCATAATCCAATTCATGTTTGAGTGGAGCCAGTTCCTATCACGTCATTTACTCTACAAAGGAAAGAGATTGCTAAAGTTAGATATGAATCGATTTCCACTGAATGGAAATTCAGTCTAATTATAAAATGGTCCAAACTACGAATGAGTTGAGATAACCATTATGTGTTTAAAATGGGAAGAGTTCTCGCCTGTAGCCAATCAGATGCATTAGAGCCTCACCGTTGCCACCTCGTTAGCCCCACTCTTTTTATATCTCCCTCTCTCTCTTGCACACTCGCGAGTGTTCTTGGCGCTAACGCAAACTGAATTTTCCAAAGTTTTATAATAATGTAGTTGTTTAAATCACAATTGCAACATGCATATTTGTATATTACGCAAATGTTTTAAATATTTAGTTTAAAGTTAAATTATAGTTTATGAATTACTTATTTTTCTAATCCAACGAAAATACCAGCGGTGCATCCGTATAGCTATGAATGTTACGTTAAGAGATAATTCGTCATTGTTACTGTCTTCAACGTCAGAGTACTGCAAATTTATAATCATAAGTTCCAAAATCTCGTTAAGTGCTATTTCTTTCCAAAAGTCATCTTCTTGTAGTTTATCTGACGTCTCAAGCAGTTTTCCCAGTCTTTTTGTGTTCCTTGTCAATTTCTTTGTAAATAAGTCGTTCAACGTCAGTCAGTTTAAAAATATTATTTCTGTTTGCAACATAATTTCAGCCCTAATTAACTCAATTGGGTGGTTCTAGCAATAGTAAGGGGGGCGGGGGAAGGTGAATCGTGTCTCATTGATCCAGCTGATACACTTTTTCATGAAAGAGTAACTGAATAATGCTGTTTTGAACTCTAGAGTAAATAGAGATTACGAACCATTCATAAACAAAGATATAATGTGACCAGACACGTTCTGCCAGACCAGCAAGAAGTCTATCGTTTCCTCTCGTCGAATTTAACAAACAGCTTGACTTATTCAAAATACAGCAAGAAGTCTATCGTTTCCTCTCGTCGAATTTAACAAACAGCTTGACTCATTCAAAATACATATTTCTTTTATCACGTCATGTCAAATGTTTACGTTTTAGCTCTGAGTAATTTAAAATATACGTTCACGCATACATGCCAACCAATAATGATATTCATTACAGTGCTTACGTCGCAATGTATTGTTATAATATAATGGTATCTACTTTATTCATTTGTATTAGGAAAACTATTTGAGCTAAAAATATGGGGTTTTTGCGGTTATGTTAAATACAGTACTCTCTCCTTCCTCATGGATCACTTTTTGCAAAATCTGAATTTCTGTCTTAGCGCGAATAGTATTTATTAGAGACTGATTAGTTTGCCGCTCGTAGCATACCACTTAGCGGGAATGCAATACGACAACGCCGCAGCACTCCGATTGGTTGCTGATCTAGCAGCGCTCAAGGGCAAACACCTTCCCATTTAAAGCACATAATAGCTTATATAGCGCAAGGTGTGATATATATTAAATTTACGTCCTCAAGCTTTAATGAATGAAATTAATGAAATAGGTGAAATGATGCTCAAATGAGCACTGGGGCCATAGAGTTTAGAGTTACCCGACATTCGTCATTCAGGATAAAGGAAAACCCCTTATCCCGGCAACTCATCCTGAACGTCAGACAGACACGCAATCACAACGATACGGAGGCGGGCAAAACGAGATAAAGGGAACATCACAATGAAGTCGTGACGTGATAGAGTAGCCAAGAAACAGTTAAAAATGCAGTAAAGCTCGGGAAACCATATTGATTCCTTCTAATGAGGGTTCCTAGATGTAGCTTAGTAGGTATTTAAAAAATTTGTTCCGACAAGATATTTTATAAATAGTCCGTTTTGAACAGTTATTCAATTTTTATTTAATCTTGCACGTACCTAGAGAGGATGTTGCATTCCACACAGAAATTTAATTTATAGATTTCATCGGAAATGTATGTTTCGAGGTTCCTCGAATCAAAAAGCTGTTAAGAAAAGGGCCCTTGTATATGCATAACTCAAAAACAGAAAGCTCGCCTCGGTAGCGTTGTGGTAGTGTGTCTGCCTCACGTTCAAGAGGTCCCGAATTCGAATCACGGTCAGCGTGAGGTACCTGGATAAGGGCTTTTCCGGGGTTTCCCTTATCCTAAAAGACGAATCTCGGGTATACATAAGCTTTATGGAATCTGGGCACATATTAACATCATTTAACCCATTTCATTCATTGTCGAATATTAATTAACGTTGCAGGACGTAAAATTACAACAGCAAAAACAGAAAGTCGGTTAAAAAATCCCTTGGTATTTCAGTTCAGCTTTATCCAGGGATGTGACGTGAACATTTAAAAAAAAATACCCCAACCAAACTGCCCTTTTCTTAGAACATTTTTTAAATGTTTCATTTTCTCAAAAACGACCTTAACCATTTTTATTAATACCATATGTGTAAGACATTAAAATTTCTGGGAATACGCTGTGAAGTTCTCTTTATCCTGGTTGACTTTTGCATAATTGGTAAATAGACAAAATCTAAGTACACAAAAATTTCAGATCTAGTTAAAACACATTTATATTAAATACCTACACTTTTTATAGTTATATAATAAATATTCTTTCTTATTGGTTTGAATTTTCAAATATTTACACATTTATCAAGTAGGAGCTCCCTTTTTATATATCCTGGCCAGGCCAAGAGACTCGAATTTTAAAGTTTTATATAGCGATAAGATCTTAAAAGTTTTGACTATTGATTAAGCCTACTGTATTGCCCTTCCTCATTGTATCTACAGGGAAACATTTAACAAAACAATTGTTGGAAATGTTGATCTCGATTAACGTAAACATATTAATGGTCGTTGAAATAATAATTTCTACAACATAATAGAGAAATTTATGTGAGCGTAAGACATCATACTTTTTTGAAATACTGGAACCTTTATTTTGTTCTCGCGATGTTGTGGAAAGAGTAAGGTGAGTACATTAGTGACCAGTGTTGAAACATTTTACTGTCACTGCGGGATGCGGATTTTATATCCCGGGTATAGGACCGGTGCCCACTGAACATCGCGAGGAAATTGAAGTGTTACGACAGGTAGCGAACCCTGGTCTAGAGCACCAACATTTCGGCTAGGCGTGCCGTGGTGCTGACTAGATCTCCTCGTATCGGTTAGATAATCGCTTATCTCTGCCTTGAGTATGTAGGCGTGAGGCCCACAGTCGGGTTGGCAGGTTCTGGCCCGTTAGCTAGCATGCTACGCCATGGGTTTTAAGCTATTTTTACCTGTTACGAAATGTGTAATGAAACAATTTATGTAAAACATATCTCAACTAACATGAATTAGAGCAATAAGCTTTTACAAAAATAATACGTATAAGTATATAAAGAGAATCGTTCAAGATGAAAAGTCTGAAATATACGAGGGCTGTTCAATATAGAATGATCATAATGTTTTTGAAAACGTACCTTTACTCATCCTCATTGTTTAGATGGGCCTTCTCAAAATAGTCTCCCCTGAATGCGATGCACTTGTCCCAGCGTTTCTGCCAGTCTTCAAGGATATGCCGGAAACTATTTTTGAGAGATTCTTCAAAATCGCCTCCGCAGCCTTCACCACTGCTTCTGATAATGGATAATGTCTCCCACGAAGGCGTTTCTCCAAGTTAGGAAATAGAAAAAGGTTACATGGGGCTAAATCCGGACTATAGGGAGGGTCAGGGATGCACTTCACGTTGATTTTTGCAAGATATTCAGCAACAACATTGGCAATATGCGGCCGCACATTATCGTGGTGGAGCATGCAGCCTGCTTCATGGAAATGTGGTCTTTTGCGCCTGATATGGACTTGCAATGATTTCAGGACATCCCTGTAGTATTGTCCAGCTACTGATGTGTGTGCTGGTACAACATGCTGATAAACCATTCCATGAATATCAAAGAATGAGATGACCATAACTTTTCCAGCAGATTCAACCACTTTTGCTTTTTGGGGGGTTGGTGATGTAGGAGATTTCCACAACTGAGCTTTGCTGTTTGCTCTCAGGATCAAAATGATGTAGCCAATTTTCATCAGCAGCGATTACGTTTGAAAGAAACTCCGGATCTTCCTCTAACATCAACTTTAACTGCATGTTACCTCCATTGCAGCAGTAGGCGATACTGAACATGTCTGAACTTGCCTGGTTCTCAACGGCAGGAACCAGGAGTACCAACAATGAAACTACTACGGTGTGTTTGTTTCACATTAAGCTAACAGAATATAATAAGATGGAATTTCAGTGCGAAAAATTATGACCGAAAAAAATTGTGATCATTCTTTATTGAACAGCCCTCGTGCGAAAATTTACCTCTTAATTAACGTCCTCATATGTGGCCATGAATGAAATGGATAATGTGATGTTCAAATGAGCCCAAAGTCCATAGAGCTTAGAGTTACATAACATTCATCTTTCAAGACAAGGGAAACTGCGGGAAAACCTTATCCAGATAACTCACCCTGACCGAGAAATGTACTCTGGACCTCCTGAACGTGAGGCAGACGCGCTGCCACCTTCGCTACATAACTTTATTTTGAAATTAAGTATATAAGACACGAATATGCTCCAAACAAATTTCTCCTGACAAACGATCCTTGAAACCTTCTCAAACATGAAACTTTTTCTTATTTTTTTTCTGCAAAATGGCTCCAGCAGTTTTGAATAAGACGTCATATTTGCAATGACTAATAGAGAGTGACAAAGGCTTACCACGCAAACAAATGTATCCCGCAAAAACAGTCAATTTATTCGAAACAGTTTTGTGGCACTTTTTTTTTTAATTTACATCCTCCAACGTTAAGTCATGTCCGACGATGAATGAAATGGGTGAAATGATGTTCAAACCAGCCTAGAGTCCATAGAACTTATAGCTATCCGAAATTTGTCTTTCAGGATAAGGAGAAACCTTATCCAGGTACAGTCTACCTACCACAAGGAGGCAAGAGACTAACGAAGGGAAGAGGGGTTTGAACTGTTTATCTGCTCTATTAGTGGATCTGTTTACTAGGAAATGAGTTTGAGAGAGTGCATTTGAGTCACCCATGTTGACAGATCTAATGCTTGTTGCAGTAACTGTAGTGATAGTTATTATGTATAGGTGAGTTACGTGACAACACTTGCGTATTTTAAAGGAATTCAGCATTGTTGTCATATTGTGAAGGCCAGTATAAACACCGTGGGGGCAGCAGAAGTGATTATGTTATACTTCCCTCTAGCTCTGTGATGGGTAGACAGTAACTTACCATGGTCGCGATTGGAACTCGGAGTATCTTAATGAGAGGCAGGCACGTTACTGTCTGCGCTACTGAGGCGTGTAAAAACATGTGTTATTCACCATTTCCAAAGTATTCTTGCTACTGTTTCGAATTTGCCTACACTCTTATCATAAAATTTTGAAATGCTAAGATACTGTTCTTTTGTTTCCGTACGGAGAGTGAAATTTCAAAACTAGTAGAGACCCACTTTCTAAATTAGTCCAGACTTTTTCTTTTCCCCTCCTTTTTTGAGTATTTTGTATGCAAAATAATACTTTTGCGTTTTACGTTATTAAATAGAGAAATACATATTTTACAAAATGGAATGTTTATATTTTGTATGTATATACACTGTTTGTTCTTCTCAGTCAATAAAATGGAGTGTTAGGTTGACAATAAAGAGTATCTGTTTTTTTACTTTTATTAGCGTTTTAGTCTTTCTTTCGGTTTATTGACTGAGAAGCATAGTGAATGAGTATACAGAAATTAAACTTGGTATTTCGTAAAGCACATAATTCTATATCGAGTAGCTTAAAATCCGTTGGCAAAACATTTTATTTTGCACGTAAAACTTTCACTTAGTAAGTGGCAGAACTTCTAGGCTATGAACTGTGTAGTTAGTCTACTGGCTCAATTAGCGTGAAGTAGATAGAGAAATAAGCTTTTATAAGAAGAGTGGACAGAGAGTGTAATGTGAAGAGAGTGGAAGGTGATGAAAGTTGGCCCCGGGGAGAACAAATCTTGGGAGCCACAAGAGACCATCTGGTCTAATTAGTGCAGGCCGTGATCTGATACGGCAGTGTTTGCCCTCGCGGAGGGGGAGAGAACAGTCCTTTGTTGACATCAAGTCAACATTTGCTTCAACAACATTCATTAGCTAACTGCTTTCTGACTCACTCCCCTCCACCTCTCCTCTCTCCACCGCAACACAATCATCCCCTGCAACATCTTTCGTGTTTTATTCACTTACATTTTACAGTTTTATAAGCCGTTCTTCACATCGAGAGTATATAAAACAGTGCATTTTTATTTATTATTACAAAATAAATAGTTTATGTGATAATTGTACAGTTACCTACAAAACGTTTGGTTCATACAGAAGCGCAACCGTTTCAGTTGATATTGGTATCCTGAAATACATCTATCATCAGTATTGTTCAGTTGTTCTTCTGTTTAAAACCAAGGAAAAAGTGTATCAGCTGGACCAACCTGCAATTGAAACGGGACAGGACGTCCCCTTTCACGACCAGTACAATCCAATTGGATTAGTGTGGGCTTAAATAAAGCTGGGAATTGCAAATAGAAATAATACTTTTATACTAGCTGAGGTTGAGCGACTTATTTACGAAGAAATTGACTTAAAAAAGAGAGGACTGGGAAAACTGCGTGAAACATGTAAAAGAAAACAACAAGTTGACTTTTGGAAAGGATTTTTTGAGGCTATCATCATAAATTTGCAAGAATCAGATAATGAACACAGTGACAATGACGAATTGTCTCTTAACGTGAATATAGAACGTAAGGCGCACACCTTAGGATTACTGCGGTAGGGGGGGGATTCGGCACCGAAACCTTTAGTTAATTATACCTAAGTCCCCAAGTCCCCGGGAGGAAGGATGAGGCGCGAGGAGACAGAGAGTGGCCAACTCAAACAGTCACGACAGTACGGAGGGCATGTCCGTACTATTTACCAGTCGGGAACTCCCCCGGGAGGTCAGCACAAGCGGATCCCAGCCCCCTTTGTCCTGAAGCGGCCCAAGAGATCGTCTCCGAGACCGGAAACCGCCCTGCCAAATTAGGAAGTGTTTACCAGGAGCATATCATCCTGCCATGCAGCGCCGAGACCCCCGCCGACACTTCTACTCTAAAAGAGACCACCAGATGATGAGAAATGATAATGGAAATGAACTGGAGGGATAGGAAATTAGGGGAATATAATTAACCTACGCAACAGTCGCCCGCCGACCCGAGAAAACCTCCGAAAAACCTATGGGTCACGTAGGTCGACCACGGGCATCAAACCCGGACCCATAGATGAAACCACCTGAGCTATCCCGCTAGGTGTCGCACACGTTACCACACTCCGTTTACTATTTAACATACTCACACGGCAAATCAAATGTACCATAATTTGAATTTTCTGAGAATGTCCTCTGAAGTCCTCTCCATTGTGAGTGACATCTGTATAACCTTTCTTTTTTAAAAAAAATTAGGTCCTCCAACGTTAAATAATATCAGACGATGAATGGAATGGGTGAAGTGGTTCTAAAATGAGCCCAGGATCCATAGAGCTTATAGTTACCCGACATTCGTCTTTCAGGATAAGGGAAAATCCCGGAAAAGACCTTTGCAGATAACTCACCCTAACAGAGATTCGAACTCGGGACCGCTTGAACATAAGGCAGCTCCAGTGTTAAATCATGTCGGACGATGACTAAAATGATATTCAAATGAGTCCAGGGTTCATAGAACTCATAGTTTCCAGACACTCATATTTAAGGACAAGTGAAAACCCCGGAAAAACCTTATTAGCGTGACCGAGATTCGAATACGGGACCTCTAATGTGAGGCAGACCATCTACGTTACAGAGCGTTTGCACAATTGGTAAAAAATAATGTTGGTACAGAAAATGAAAATCTCGTTAAAGAGAGAATTAACGTCAATTACTATTTTTGTGTGGTACAATATTTTAGACATATTTTATCTTTTTATTGGTTTCAGTGCTCAAATGTTTATTTCAACACCATCTGATGTATATCGACGCAACTTTTAAAATACTGACTATCGGCTCAGCTGCTGTAGGTATTCTTTGTGTGCCTACAAAAAATGTGTAATAAAAGTTTATGTATATGAGGATGAAGTTAATAGAAGTCTTTGGTTTCCCTTATTTTGTTAGCGAGTCTGTTCATTTTGTTTTTCCTTGACTGTAAGAATCAGTTTCCCAGAGCGTGGCACTCGGTAATCCCGTGCTATGCGATAGGGCAACCCTTTGCTGCGCCATGCATTCAAGATGTACACTTTTATTAAATATTAAAAATGCTATTAAGATTACCCAGAAATAATAGCTGGGCCTTGTAAATATTACAAGCTGCAAAATTTTGTGTGTGCATGTCGGTCGACTACTCGCCGGCGAATTAACATAGAGGGGGGAGGGGGTGCACGGATCAATATGGGGTGGGAAAGCAATAATATAGTTTGTGTGGTTCATTTCGCCGGTATATCACCATCATTTCTGCCGCATTAGACACATGAATTTGCATTCAATTATGAGGAATATTTAAGCAAGGGTTTCAATTAATAATTGAAAATAAAACTCCGTGCCGACAGACGGACGGACGGAGGGACACATGTCCTTGTTATTGGTATTTTTTTGGTTGGTCGGCTCTGTAAATGATCAACTTCAACATATCGCATGTCAATTTCAAGAAACAGAGATGTCACTCTTGGGATTAATGAAACCATCAATTTTTTAAAATCGTTTTCGGGGCCGTGAAAATATTTCCTCCAATTTAACCGGAATGGACTGTATATAATTACAGATTTTATTATTTTTCAACTTTTCGATGATGAGCATTCTTTCCTGAGCTCGATAGAATACATAAACCTCAGAGCTGGGATTTGAAAAAGCCAAACTTTCACACGGAAATAAATCCACGTTTTGTTCATCATTGGGATGTCATTTTATATCTTTTTCTTGTTTCTAATGTGCTGTACTCATATGCTTTATCTACTCAACTCTTACAAAAACTATTTCTACAAACACTTAATCCACTATCTACTTCATGATAAACAGACTTATGTAGAATTTGTCTTACTGCTTACTTCCTTATGGTTGCAGTGAAAATTGAAAAATAAGATAGGCATAAGCAATGCAAAATTAATATTTTAACGGCTGCTTTTTATGTAATAACTTTTAAATTTCATTCCCTTTGTAGGACCAAAGGATGAAAAACGAATAACAACTATTTTAGAACAGCATAAATATTATGAAGTTCAAATCAAAAATAAGGAACTTCTCGGAAATAAACTACTCCCAACACAGGCACACACAAAATAATGAATATACTTTTATCCTGAATAGTATGCTTTAACATCTGAATTTTTGTCAGTAATATTTTCTCTTGTTTCTTATGCAAAATTTATATAGAATGTAGAGAACGTCAGATACTATTCGGCAAAATTAGAAGGTAACTTCACTGGTCATAAAAATATCTTAAGAAGGGTACTATTTATATGTTAACCTAATAATTAAAATAAACTAAAATCTAATTGAAAACTGCTTTATTGTTTTTCAAAATATTCTCCTTTATGGTCATCCTTTTGAACCACTTGTCAAAGCATTTATTCCAGTCTTCCTGAGATACGTCCAAAACATTGTTTCTGAAGACGTCAACGGCTTTTCCTGCCCACGAAAATTGTTGTACACGAAATTTATTCTTAATGTTAGGGAATAAAAAGATGTCATTGGGTGCCAAATCAGGACTGCATGGTGGATCAATTCGACTTTTTGAGTCCCCAAATACTCTGTTGTTAAGAGGAGATATTTGCGTTCGCGTTGTCTTAATGAAGAACGATTCTGCGATTCTTGTTGGTTTTCCTTACTTCACCAAACACTTCCGGCAAATAAATGGTTGTGTAGCTGGCCCCATAGCTCAGTCGGTAGAGCACCGGGTTTGATTCCCGACGGTGGGATTTGTGAGAGAGAATACGGTACTGGGGAGGGTTTCTCCGCGATCTGTGGTTTACACCGTCATCATTCCAACAATTGCTTCATTATCATATTTTCTATCATACATTTCGCTCTCATTCTGTCATATACTTCTCTCACGCTCATACCAGGCACCGGGCTGATCACCAATCCTAGATTCTCTCTCTGATCTAGAGTTTCTGTTCCTCAACATAACTTAATGGATACAGAAACAAGAATCCCCTAACACCACGACAAGTGGTATACTACATAAAGTTAAATAATAAGAAGAAGATCTATGGTCAATACCTGAGGAAGTAGATCTTTTTTTTTAATTTACATCCGCCAATGTTAAATCATAAGAACGATGAATGGAATGGGTGAAATGATGCTCAAATGAGCCCAGAGTCCATAGAGCTTAGAGTTGCCTGACATTCGTCTTTAAGCATAAGGGAAAACCCTAGAAGAAACCTTCTCCAGGTAACTCACCCTAACCGAGATTCGAACTCGGGACCTCTTGAACGTGAGGCAGACATACTACCAACACGCTAACGAGGCGGGTAAAAGTAGCTCTTTGGGACTTTGCACCATTTATAAAATGTATAGGTGTGAATTGCTTTTAGCACCATTCAGTTCCAACTGCCATGAAACTGACAATGATGCATGATAAACTCACATTTATAACTTAGAAAATTTTGAGGAATAAATAATTAAAACACTGCACTACAGACAGTCCTTTTTTGTTATAACTTCTGTTCATAAATTTGGCACTTTTCACCTTTCTACTGTTAAGTATCAAATTATCTATTACATGTTCAGCATATTTTTCTTTTCAAATCTTACAAGTATTTTCACAAATGTTAAAAACGTATAGTCACAAAATAACAGAGTAACCTATAAATGGGGTTATAAATCTGTACGTAGCTAGGAGAATTTTTTCCTCCGATTTACGCCCTCCAACGTTAAGCCATATCGGACAATGATTGAAATAGGTGAAGTAACACCCAAAAGGGCCAGTTCCACAGAGCTTAGAGTTACTAAACATTGATCATTTAGGATAAGGGAAAACCCTGGAGTAAACCTTATCCACATAACTCTCTCTGACCGAAATTTGAACTCGAGACCTCTTGAACTTCAGGCAGACACGGTACCATCTATGCTATCGAGGCGGGCTTTCTAGCGGAAATTATAGTTTGCGGTCCATTTTAAAACTTGGTATACTAAAAATGTTTAATGGTATATTATGCAACGAAACTATAATGATAGCAATTAAAACGCGAGTATTACTATTAAATGAGCGAGCGAAGCGAGGTTTTAATTATGACGCAAGCGTTTTAATTAGCATTATAGTCAAGTTTCATTCGACTGTTTATGCTTGATCATGTATCTAAATTAAAGGTTTCATTTCAAAGTATTCATTGGTACTCATTCGTTTAAATGACATGTTACAATCTAAGAGACGTAGTACGTAGTACGCATGCGCAGAAATATTGATTACTTCCCTATAAACAGCTGGTAACGTGTGACACAGTTTGACCAAAAAGAAAATATAAACAAACTGGAACAAATTTAATTTATTTATTTTTTCTTTTGGGGGGGGGGTTGACGCCCTGTAGCTCAGTCGGTAGAGCACATGCCTGCCGTGCTAGGGGTCCCAGGCTCGATTCCCGGCGTTATGGTGGGGATTATTCTCCGACCAAGACAATTCCTCATCTTTCCCAGAGTCTGGAAGTATGAATGAGAGTGCGAATGTGTGCGTAATGTAATGATTAAAACCTAACGAGCCCGCCTCGGTATCGTGGTGGTAGCATGCCTGTCTCACGTTCAAGAAGTCCCAAGTTCGAATCTCGGTCAGGATGAGTTACCTGGATAAGGTTATTCCGGGGTTTTCCCTTATCCTCAAAGGCGGATGTCGGGTAACTCTAAGCTCTATGGACCCTGGGCTCATTTGAGCATCATTTCACCCATTCCATTCATCGTCTGATATGACTTAACGTTGGAGGACGTAAATTATATATATATATATATATATATATGTGCAATTAATGCTAATGAACAATAATGTGAACAGCACTGACTTTATTTCAAGTATAGGTTATTTATTTGTTTATTTAGATAAGTCAATTTGTTGCCTAATTTTGAGTGTTGATTTCAAAATAGAATACTGAGTCCACAAGGTCGATGATTTCATATTTTGAGACAATTCTTCGAAATACACTAGGAATATATTTTCTGAGAACGACTTTATATCGTTTGATATTCTCCGACACATGCATTGTGAATATAATTTCTCGTACAACTTTCTTGACTTTTGTGGCCACGAGTTATTGGTAGCATTGAGTGTTTTTGCTGTAATTTCTGGGGGGTGTAAGATCAATGTCATGTTTACTAGTGTCAGATATTTTAGTTTTTCCTAAACTGGTGCTAGTATCATTGTCGATCGAAACGAGAATAATCGATACTCGCGCTTTCACAATGTTACGTAGCCATGTCTGTTTGGTCGAATAGCAATACTTTAATGAGGCCTATTAAAGTACTGCTGCCAGTCGTATAAATACTAAAGTTTGGCATGGTGGAGCATAAAAGTAATTTAAATGGAAAGCTGATATCGCCAACTAGTTAACACCTGACGGGTTTAATCAAATACTTTTGTTAAAATGTTGAATGAAACCTTCTGAAGAAAGTGTCATTGCGGTTAGGAGGTGGGTCGCATTGCGCTGTCTGGAACAGCAAGAAGTGACACTATTACACAAGCAATGCGTTTCAAAACACAATTCCAAAATGTTAGTGCTTTATTTATTTCTGGATAAAGCATACACTTTAAAACCACACAGTACACAATCTTACCTTGAGTTATTATTTATGGTGTGGTGATCCGCGTTATTCTCTCATTGCCTCGGATTTACCGGTCTCTAATGTACTGTCACACAGTGGCTAGACAACTGCATCTCGTATCTCTTAACTAACACATCGAAGAATAGATTTTCGTGCTACCTTAAACCAACTTCTATACCATGTGACTCATTAGCACAAAATTCAATGTAAGGAGATTATTATGGAGCTATAGAGAACTCAAAAGCTATTTATCCGCCACCATAACAAAAAGCACATCATTGAGCGATTCTTTTGTTACTGAAAAGTAGGCCCTTTACTGTTAAACATGAATAACATCCGTAAAGAGTCGAGTTATATCTACCAGAGTCAATATACCAGCTCAAGCAGAAGAATAAAGCTAAAATTTGCGAGACAAAAACACAATATTCTTCAGGAATGCCTACTCTAATGTAGTGTTAAAGACATTTGCCTATCGATTACCTCGTAGATGGCTTAGTCCGATGTTCAATTTTTCTTTAGTCATCTGAAAAACAAGAAACCAACGTACCGCGGACTAGGTGATTTTGGTACCAATGATTTCTCTAAAAAATATGCTAAAATCACTCCCTTACAAATATTTCTAACACTTTTAGAATTGCACCATTTCTTAATACATAAATATCCTTAGTCGTAAATTGCAGATGACGTTTGTGGCAGCAAACTAAGTTTAGCAATTCGAGCTTCTTCTCGAATTTCTTCAGGTATAAAATTTCGCTGCCTGAATCACTTATTTTGATATATAGTTTACCATTTGTTATTTTTGCATCGCTATAGTTTCGATTCTTCGCTATTCCAAGCCTCCAATGTCATCTTACACCTAAAAAGTCTTTAATATTTTTATAATTCATAATTTTAATCGATTTTTTTAACAAAGACAATTTCAGAGCTTCCAATGGATAGCTTGAGAATTCCAAACATTATACTGTAACTAGCACGGTCTTTAGAAGTTCTTCAATTAAGGAAAAGTGCCTAAGTAATATTATCTGAGTTATTTGCCCTTACCGAGTTTCGAACTCAGCACCTCAATGGGAAAGAGGCACGCTTTTCGAAATCATGTTTTAAAGATGAACATAAAATTAGACATTCTCTGTATCAGTAATATCGTTATTTTATTACCTACGCTACCTGAGAATAATTAATTGGAAGTTCAAAATTAGGTTTAAGAGAGTGAAGCAGTTTTGTTTGAAAGCAGCACTTTCTGAATTTTATAATTTGAGTCGGTGCGGCCCGTAGCGAACCAGGTCGAACTCTCCCTTGTGCTCAACGCTTCTCAATTAAGGATTGCGGGCGTGCGGAGATTAAGGATAGGGAGATTGGATCCGGTTCGAAGTGAATTGTGATGTAGCTCTTGCGTGAGTACTCTCATCTGAACTTCAGGGAGTGGGTGCGTCCTGACTAGTCGTGGGTTGAATGAAGAAGACACCACGAATCTGGTAGATGAGAGTTTACTATTCTCCCTTAGACTCCTTTGCTCACCAACGTAATTTCGCCGTCCTTGGGGTTGCTGTGTTCAGCGTCATTGTATCCCGCGTCAGTATTGTGACGTGATGTGTAGAAATGAAATGTGTAGTGTTTAACGCCCGCTTTTACTACATACAACACCGCAGGCGGTGACACTGATGATACATGAGATGAAGATGGAGCACCGATGGAATAAGATGGCGGGGGAAACCGGAGGTTCCGGAGAAAACCCGCCCCAGCGCCGTGTGGTCCACCACAAATCTCACTTTGCGGACGCCTGGGATCGAACCCGGGCCGCCTTGGTGAGAGCCAAGCGGTCTAACCACTGAGCCAGGGTGCGGCCTGATGTGTAGAAACAATACTACTGCGTAGTTGAACTATATATGTATCGCATACCCTATATATTACTCTTTGCACTAATTCTCACTGGAACGACTGTTAAATACTGTACTTTGTCTTGGTGCATTGCGTGGAAGCGTATTTGTTAGACGACGCCGAATACCCATCGGTCTCACGTAGATCACAGGACTTAAGTGCTCTTACAAGAAAAACCTACTTTCAGCCATTACTTTGAATTTCCCCCAATCTAGGTATTTTTTGGAATTTGAAAAACCACGTGAAGTAATATTAATTTTCCATTGGCTGGTAGATATCCCCACTTACGATCAGTGTTCAAATTTTCCAATTTTGGACCTAATATCAGAGTCGCTTTCTCTAACGGCCCGCTTGCTAAACTTTATGCGTAAGCATGCGTTCTGAACATTGGTCAAAATCTCGAAACCTGTTGTCAGAAGCACGCATGGTGTTGTAATAATGGGTTGGTTTGCGACTATCTGACACCAAGTTTGCCTTAAGGGCAAGACACATAATAGAGTAGTTTGTTTACAGGATTTGCAAAGGGAGTTTACTAACCTTCGCAGAGTGGCCTTGACACTGTGTCCGTCTTTCGAATTTATGCTCACGTTATGATATATATTCTCTGGTATATGTCATTTATTTATATTTATTCGTTTGTTTATGTTAATATATTTTTTATATCAAGTTATATGTCATTTCAGTGTTCCTAGCTGACAGGGACTGCGTCATATGTCCTTAAGGGAATTTTTATGGAGGGCTTAAGTGTATAAAGGCGCTGTCCAAAAAATTCTCTTAAATTCCGTCATGAAATGGCCGGTTCGTCATTATCTGATTCTTGTGTTAGCGTTTTGGTGTGTTGGTGGCTAGCGCCTGAAATGTACATACACATATTGTGTCATTTACAAACACATATTTTTCTTTACATTATATATCATGTGCACATACAAGTATGATATTGACCAATATGTCCTCAACAATGTAACTTTATAGATGTGGGTTCACCATGGTTTCTTCGTGTCCTTTTCACGAAATGCTCTATAGCATTACCTCATTTCTTTCTTTCTCCTTTTTCCCTGTTTCATTTGCTCATTGTATCATTGTTGTTCGTCACAAGAAGGGAAGAGGGCGAGGCGGTTCTAAGTGACAGTTAACCAACCTCTTTTGTGCTGAACGCTCGGTAGCGCCCACTTACAATTAGATACACATACGTACTAGACATAGCTAATTTAGGAAATATTTATATATGCATCTAGACTCTGTAATAACTTTAGAGTTCTAGCTTTAGGCAAATGTCTTGCAATTCCACTTGACTTACCAAGTTTATGTTTGCACACAATCTGGCTTTTTTATTCGACTTTGTTTTCATTCTTTTCTTCTTTGTTCACTATACATTTTTCCAATGTTCATTGTCCGTTTTTCACTTTTGTTATAATCAGCTTTCATACCTATCATGTGTTATTCACTATACACTGTTCCAATGTTTATTGTCTGTTTTTCGCGTTTTATAACCAGTTTTCATACCTGTGATGTGTTATTTACTATACATTTTCCAATGTTTATTGTCTGTTTTTCACTTTTGTTATAACCAGTATCCACACCTATCATGTGTTGTTTACTATACAACTTTGTATGTTCGTTGTTTGTTTCTTTTCCACCTTTGTTACAAACTTTCTTCTTTATATCTCTATTATGCGTTATTAGTATACGTTTTTAATGTTCAGTGTTTGTTTTCTTCTTTTTTTACAATGTTTATACCTTTCCTATTCTAGTCCCCATAACCGCCTTCATGTGTTTAACTATATATATATATATATATATATATATAGTCCTATCGTTACGTTATCGCCATAAAGGCTTTATTTAAAAAATGAACCTCTCAATTGTAAACCCAAAACACAAATGCGCAATCCGCATGTTAACTTATCCCTTACAATGTGATACTACTACTGTATGCTAACTTGTATATATTCATGTCCTCATGCAATTATTTCGTAACATCTAGTCATACCTTACATCGGCTCATCATAATCGTCGGGCAGTTCATACGTCAGTGTACTGCAGATGTCACAATCTCTTTGTAGGGCTGTATTGAACTGAGATTAAAATTGTCTAAGTCCTTTCCAGTCCTAATGTCGCGTAGTCTATTTGTCCTGTCTCCCACGCATTTGCTGATTTCTACGAGACCTTTGCACAAGAGATTTAATGTCTTGTATTGTCTTTTAAGTAAACAAGATTTGTTGTAGTTTCTGACCAGCACTTAATTTCCCGTTGCGGGTTGCGATGTATGCAGGTACCTAGTAACCTTTTCTTTTCTTTTGTTTATATTTTCGTGTATCCTTCGAACGGCCCTCTGTATCCTCTCTGCTTCCGTCTCTTGGATAACATGTAGAGAATTTGGAACTCCGTTTATAATTGGATCAGGAGGTTGGCCGGTCATGAGCTGTACAGGTTTACATCCGTGATTAGCGTTAATGGCATTGTTCGCAACCCATTGGATATATGGTAGGTATTTTGGCCATTTTGTGTGCTTCGTATGACACAATGCTCTCAAATTTATGTTTAAATCTCCCATGACGCGTTCCGTTGGATTACTCTGTGGGTGATAAGGACTTATATAATAGACTTTTACGTTTGTTTCCCGCAGTGCTTCCCTCTTTCCGCGGTGCACCGAAGCGCTCTCGGCCCGCATGGCGTCCATTTTCCCGTATCTTGGAATGTAATCTTTAATTATTTTATTGGCACAGTTCGCACTTCTTAATCTTTTTAAATGGTAGAGTGTTACAAATTTTGACATTACGTCTATCATGACAAAAATATACTTTAATCCAGTTCTTCCTGTTGGGAGGGAACCATGTTCATCTAATTTCTTATCGGAGCCCCTCGTTATTTCCAAAGGTGGTCTGTCCAACTTATAATGTAGCGGCCTGGCCTACTGATATGTCTAACATGCTGATATATTTGCTCTCGCCTTCCTCCCTAATTTTGGTATATGTATGTAATCCGAATTTGTTAAGCATGTTCGTTCGACTACTGCGTGAATTAAGGCGATATGGTAGGCTTCAATAATCCAATTTTCTAGTGTTGCCGGCACGTAACTTTTCCACGCTGGCGCATTCCTACCGTCCAATTTATATACAATGTCTCCTAAAATTCCTAGTTTTCCTTTGTTCTCTGGCCCGATTGAAGGTATCTTGCTCCAAATTTCTGCCAACTTTCTGTCCTTGCGTTGATGCTCTCCTAATAGTTTCAATTTCGCAGCTACGCTGCGGTTCAATTTTAGGTCTAATTTCGCTATCTTCACTTCGCGCTGCGCATTACTCACTGTCTCGGCAAGGCTTCCCCTGCGTTGGTCCTAGATAGTAGGTCGCTGGAGATATTGCAGCATCCTGGAATATGTCTTATGTCCACACCGTACGCCGTTATTTTGTGTATATATCTAGAAATCTTGCTGCTCGTCATTTTACAATTTTGATAAAAGCCAAACTTACATGGTCGGTATATATAAACACTTGTTTATTATAGATATAATGTTCCAATTTTTGTATCACGAAAAATATGACTCCTATTCCTTGCTCCGTGACACAAGCGATTCTTTCAGCTGCGTTAACTGATCTGGAAGCAGTCGCAATTACGTGTAATACTCCCTTAGGATATGCCTGTGCTAGAACACATCCATACGCTATCTTAGAAACGTCAGTATACATTATGAAGGGTAGTTCTTCTCTGGGGTGCGTCAACAATATGGCGTTTGCCAATAAGCTCTTCAGTCTTTCAAATACTGCCTCCTCTACATTTGACCACTTCCACTTTGTACTTTTCACAAGGAGTACTCCCAATGGTGCAGTATCCTTAGCATAATTCCATAAAAATTGGCTCTGGTGCCCCAGTACGCCTAAAGGTTTCTTTAATTGCTTAACATTCTTGGGACGAAGTATTCTTAACATTGTCTCTACATATTCTTTATCGGGTGCCATTGTTTCTCCTGAGATGATGTATCCTAAGAATTTTACATATTGTGCAAACAATTTACATTTCTTCCAGTTAAGCGTCAAATTGCATTCCTTGATCTTACCTAGCGTAAGTTCTGAGTGGTTTAGGTGTTGATCAGTATCTGAATCAGCAATAAACACATCAGCGATGGACTGTGAGATATACTTCTCGGTGTTGGTCCCAAATACATGAGGCATCGCCCTTAAGAATACACTACCAGAGACATTTAAACCAAAAGGGCATCTTTTGAACGAATACACTTTGCCTTTGTGTATAAAACCTAGATATTTCCTTAATCTTGGGTGCAATTCAATCTGCAAGTATCAGTTGGGTAGGTCCAAGGACGCAAACTATTTGTGTCCCCCGATACCGGTTATAATTTCTTCTATATTCTGGGATCGAACATTGTCAGACGTTACGTACTGGTTCAGATTTCTGGCTTAAATTGTAACCCTAACTGTACCATCTTTCTTCTTCACTATGCACAAGGGCTGTACATGCGGTGTGTCGCAAATTTCAATTATGTCGTCTCGCAACATTTCGTCAATTTTCCAGGATACGGCGTCCCTGATTTACTGCGGAATTATTTGATATTTGTGTTGCATTATGGGTACATTTTCAATTTCAAAGGAGTATTTAAATACATTGCATCTGCCTGTTCTGTTACTGAAAACCTCTTGGTGTTTGGTTAGTATGTCAAATAACCTTTGTATTTGTTTCTCAGAAAGGTGGATCACTTCTCCAATAAGTGCTTCTACCTGGTCGCTGAAAGGAATGCTTATTGTCTCACCGGTTTGTTTGATTACCTTGCTCTCGGCTACTCACATCCTTCCATCAGCTGTTTCTCTTTCTGAGTCACCGTGTCCTTCCGCGTCACGTAAATAACGAATTCTTATACTATCTAATTAATATCCACTCTCCATGCCTATAGTCTACACAAAAAAATCCTCGGTCTGAAACTTGTTTTCTTCCTCGGTCAAGTAAACATGATTTTCCTGAGGTACTAGGACAAAAGGAATAATACCATTTGTTCCGGCTATGTCAAATGTGTCTTCTAGCTTCTGATGGTCAATGGTTGAATACAGGGCATTCAGGAGGTCACTTCCAATGGTAATGTCAGTGGTAAGTCCTTTTACGACAAAACAGACAAATTGCTATTCAAATTCCCTTATTTTAATATTTAGTAATACCTGTTGATTAATCTTCTGCTAAGTTCTCCAAAAAGCACCGCTACATACTGCATTTTTAACTGGTAGCGCCTGAAGTTTTATTTTAAGGTTAGTTAATTGTTCATAGAAATTTTCACTACAGACAGTAAATGAGGATCCAGTATCGATTATCATGTGGAATGTCATTCCAGCAATTTGATCTTTAATTCGCGATGCCTCCACAATTCCCTGGGTTTCCATTGTTATTTCGTCAAATAAAATGTTGCCACGTTTCACACCAGTATCGGTATTTATGATATTCTTTGACATATTAGGTTTTTCTTACACTTACTCTTGCAGATGAATCCCCTATGGTTTATGGGCAGTTACGTTTCTCGGTAAAAGACGAATGCGAGGACACCATACATCCTGTGTTCAATTTTACGAAATCCTGGAGTTCCTATCCAGAGTCATTTCTGCTGGTGTGTGGGCGTTATTTGCTGTGTGACACGTAGCTGACGGGGGCTGGGGTGGGACATTGTCATCGTACGTGGCGGGCTTCCGGTCAGGCGTTAATTGTTGATTGTAACTCCCTGGTACGTGCCTTCACGTCTCCGGGGTCTGTAGTTGCGACTGGCGCCATCTTCCGGGGCCCTATTCCTGCGACTTTGATTACTAGTCTATCCTTGCCTAGCGAAAAACATATCTTAAGGGGTAGTTTTGTCGCGCTCTATTACTGTTGCTCTCGTGACGCCAGTTCTCTCTTTGAGGTAGGCCGTAAGGTCGGTAATTCTTCGTTTCGTTATGGCTGTTATGGTTACATCTGTTTGGAGGTGTGCGTGCCCTTATCACTTCATGAAAGTTCTGTCACGTCTGATGACTATTAATTCTCTCTCATCCTGGCCTGTCCGTTTGCGTCTCGTGTCCCTGCAATGCCGTAAGTCTATTGTTTCTCCCAGGGTTTGAGGATTAGCTACATCTAGATGATAATGGATCATATCGGGGTAATGTCGGGTCATCATTGATATGAGTTCTCCTGTCGACTTTCGTGGTTCTAAAAGACGACTCAACTGTCTAAGTCTTAAAATGTAGTCAGTCACAGTTCCTTGGCGTCCCCTAAAGTATATTCCATTGCTTTATTAGGCTTCTAACTTCGTACTGTGCCACCCCACTCCAATATATTTGACTGAACGCGGCCCTGAAATGGTCTTATGGTGCCAGTTCTCCTACTGTCGGTCTAAACCAATCTAGTGCATGACTCTTTAATCCTCTTTGCACTATCACTATCTTATATTCCTCGGGGATCCCTCTCAATCTAAAGTAAGCCTCTAAGTCATTGATGTGCTGCTTAGTGTTATCATATGCGCTATCAAAGCATGGAACCAGAAAAACGGTTAAAAATTGCATGGGAATCACTGTAGCTGGTTGTAATTCTGTGACATTATGAAGGCGGCAACAACTGTTTGGGGATAAAAATGGGTCATTTACATCATCAGTTGTCCTTTCCTCAACATTTAATATACTACCTGAGATCAGGGGCTGCATAGACGCAGGGCATTGCGAGTGACTTGCTTCCTCTCGCGACACTCCCCTCAACTCAGTAACCACAATCTCTTTGGCTTTCTCTTTCAATTTATCAAATTGATCGGCAACTATTTGTGTAAGTTCTCCTCTGACTATTCACTTCGTTTGAGTTAGAATCCTGAATTTCCCCGATTAAAGTTCTTACATTCTCCAAGTGATTTACCACTTTGCTCGAGCTCTACACAAGCATTTCTCGTCTCAAATCTGATAGGTTCTAGCTTATCATCTATTACATCATTCAATGTATCTCTAATACTGTCAATTTCATTGTATTCTGACTTGAGTTGTTGTACATCTCCTTGGGTGGATCTCATCTTGTTTCGAACGACAGTGATCTCTCCCTGCAAATTATTTTGTATTCTGCTAATCTCACTCAACATATTGCCCATCTGTTGTTCCACCTGGGAGCTTATATCTCCCTGTTTCTCAGAAAATGTCTTTTCTTGGTTCTTGTGTTACTTCCTAAGTTTGCTCAACTCGCAGCCTTGGGCGGTCAGTTTATTACATAACACCTACCCATGTGCACTAAGTTCGTTACCCTGTGCACTAATCTTGTTATCAAATCCCCCAAGTTCGTTACCCTGTGCAATAAGTTCATTACCCTGTGCACTAATTTTATTATCTATTATGCTCATCTTTTCTAGGATCTGCTGCATAATAAGGTCCAGACCCAATGGTGGGAGAACGTTCCACCTGCTTAATCTCATCTTCTCCAACAATCTCTACTTTCAGTACCATGGTTTCGCGCTCACTGATTACTTGTGTATTATTTTCAGCCATTTCGTTATCCATAACTACTACTTTTCGATTTCTTAGAATCATTCAACTATCCTCGTGCCTTTGTTAACTGAATTATATTTAAGTAACATTGTTTTATTTTGATATGTTTATAGTTAGTTATTCTGGAAATTTAATTTTTTTTTTAAATTTTTAATAACAAAAATTTAATTTTGATTTAGCTTCCTAAGCCTACACCTATTGGCGGTATCTAACTACTCATACATAAAAATGTCCTGGATTATTCTATACATCAAATAGTCACACTTACAGCAGGTTGAGGTCTATGTCCGGCGTCGTGTTCTTCCTGGGTATGGGTAAGTTACTTTCACTAATTATTCACTGGCGGGATAGATAATCGGTTTTTCTCTGGAATGTCCGTTGTTTCTCGAAGTTGCTTCCTCGTGCTGTCAACGTCTGCGCTCGTGTGGGCGAAGCTGTAGCCTTTCGGTTGCGTCAGTGGACTCCTTACTGGCGTCCGGCTTATGGGCCTCGTCGAACTATCGTTTTGAGGTAGCTGATTTCTGAGGTGTTGTCAGGACTTCGTTAAACAAAACCCCTCGTTGGGCGCCAATTTATGAGGCGGTCCGACTCGTAGATAACCACGTCGAGCTTTCCCTTGTGTTCAACGCCTCACAATTAAGGATTGGTGGCGTGCGGAGATAAAGGATAGGGAGATTGGATCCGGTTTGAGGTGAATTGTGATGTAGTTTTTGCGTGAGTACTCTCATCTGAACTTCAGGGAGTGGGTGCGTCCTGACTAGTTGTGGGTTGAATGAAGAAGAAACCACGAATCTGGCAGATGAGAGTTTACTGTTCTCCCTTAGACTTCTTTGCTCACCAACGTAATGTCCTCCTTGGGGTTGCTGTGTTCAGCGTCACTGTATCCCGCGTCAGTATTGTGATGTGATGTGTAGAAAGAAGAGCAATGCGTAGTTGAACTATATATATCGCATTCCATATATATTACTCTTTGCACTAATTCTCACTGGAACGACTGTTAAATACTGTACTTTGTCTTGGTACATTGCATGGAAGCGTATTAGTTAGACGACGCCGAATACCCGTCGGTCTCACGTAGATCACAGGACTTAAGTGCTCTTACAAGAAAAACCTACTTTCAGCCATTACTTTGAATTTCTCCTACTTAGGTATTTTGTGGAGTTTGAAAAATCACGTGAACTAATATTAGTTTTCCATTGGCTGGTACATATCCCCAAATCACGATCCGTGTTCAAATTCTCCAGTTTTGGACCTAATATAAGAGTCGCTTTCTCTAACGGCCCGCTTGCTAAAATTTATGCGTTCTGAGCTTTGGTCAAAATCTTGAAACCTGTTGTCAGATGCACGGATGGGGTTGTAACAATGGGTTGGTTTGCGACTACCTGGCACCAAGTTTCCCTTTAGGGCAAAACAGACATAAAGTAGAGTAGTTTGTTTACATGATTTTCAAAGGGAGTTTACTACCTTTGCAGAGTGGCCTTTTCACTGTGTCCGTCTTTCGAATATATGCTCACATTATTACATATATTCTGTGGTATATGTCATTTATTTACGTGTATTCGATTGTTTATGTTAATGTCTTTCTGATATGAAGTTATATGTCATTTCGGTGTTCCTGGCTGACAAGGACTGCGTCAATTTTCATTCTCAAACTATATATTTACACCCGCACGCTAGTAGCGGATACCTTCTTCCAAGCAGGAAGAGAAAGAAGAAAGTTATGTTTTTTTTAAATACGTCACGATACGGAAGCATCGTGCAAAATGCGCTTCAAGCGTGAGAACTGCACACGTAAACCAAATAGCTATTTAAATAGGTTGGGTGAAGCACTGACAAAAGACGCAGGCTCAGCTATCAAAATAACAGCATTCTACCGTCCAATTGGATTTCAAGTAAGGTCAGAATGTTAGCCAACCAAATTTCACTTCCTGTTTATTTTCGCCGAAATTAAGGGCATGAGAAATGGTGCAATCAGCCGTTTTATTTTTCCCTAAACCGATAACAGAAATAAAAGCCACATTTAAAAATACAAATTTAACACTCCTAGAATGCTTTGTACGGAAGTATTAGAGCAATATATCCGATTTCAAAATAGGAAGTAAGAATGAGATAACTCAGTGAAATGTTTCATGACCCATATAACGATCATTTTCAATCGAATTGGTGGGGTTTGAGTCTAGTTACTTATAAAAGGAAAACTTCCCTCTAAGTGTCTTCTTGAAGTGTGAAAGTGTGTGTATTGTGCAATCACGTGTATTTTTTTGAAGTTTCGCTACAGTAATATTACTTGAATTGACAATATTTTCTGTAAAGAACATTGGACTGATATCGCGCGCTACAAACCTTTTTTGGTGATTCAAATAACATTTAATTATTTAAATAAAAACAAACTTCGACTTCTAGAAATTAATTTTTCCAACTAAATAATTATTCACAGTGTTTATCGCGCTTCTTATTAAATTTAAATATGCAAGTTTAACGTTATACATTCTTAATTAAGAAGTTCATCCTTATTATTGTTTAAAAGCGTGAAACAGTCATTTGTGTGTAAATGTGAATCCAACTATTCTTTTTTAACATTTTAACTGTTTTATGCAATATTATCGAGCACTCTGTATTCCCTTGTAACTACAAGAGTAGAGAATGTCATGTGTGCATCACATAACGACCAAAACATATGACTGTCACTTAAAGTATACTGTATTCCCTGGTAACTACAATAAGATAATGCTTATATTGAAGTAGATAGAGCAATAAAGGTTTGTACAAGAGTAGGGAAAGCCTGCCTCGGTAGCGTAGATGGGAGCATGTCTGACTCACGTACAAGAGATCCCGACTTCGAATCTCTGTCAGGGTAATTTACCTAGATAACGCTTTTTCCGGGGGTTTCGCTTATCCTAAAAGACGGATGTCGAGTAGGTCTAAGCTCCATGGACCCTGGGCCCACTTGAGCATCCTTTCACGCATTCCATTCATCTTTTTCATATACATCCATCAGCAAATATGCTTTACAGATGTTTGTTATTGAGACACTTAGTAACAGTACACATAACAATTGAGGTAGCCGTGAATAACTCCTCTAGCTAAATATGGCAGGATCACTATAACACAAATTGAGGAGTTTAAGTTTGATCCCTAATGAGTAACTTGGATTCATAACTGTAATGATACCATCTTCAAGTTACAATTTCCAGACTTCCGCATTCCATTCATCGTCCAATATGACTTAAAAAGTTAAAGGACGTTAATTAGGCAAGAGCACTCGCGTTGTACATCTTGAATAATTTATTTATGCTTAAATTAGCTGATAGATATAACCTTTGACTTTTGCTTCTATTGTAATGTGACTCTCTTGGCGTTAATTTTGCTACAAACTCATACACTTCTCTTTTCTGCAGTAAACAGAGCCCTTTTTCTATAACCCCCTCTCCTCTCTTAAACGCCCCGGCCATCCTTTACAGCCTTGGCTATGCTTTTAAGTCTGGTTTGACGTATCCCAAAAAAATGCTGGGGGGAAGAAACTTTGAAAACTGTGGTTGTGTTTTGTCATCTGTTTTCACCTGAAAGGAGATTACAACCAAAGCAAGGAAAACGTCTCTAGTTGTTATAACATGTTAAATAAGGAACATTATACACATTTCAGGTTGAACAGTGCAAGGAATACCGTAATAATGCTGTAGGTTTTGCTGTAGACTGTACTATGACTAGTGAAAAGCGCTGCATCGTTTGAAGAAGTACCAAGTAAAAGCCAGCATGCCTTCACACCAATCAAATTTTCTCGCGAACTTGATACTCGAGCACCACAGAAACCACAGAGTACATTAATTCTAGAACTTACCTCGTAAGATACAACAATGGAAGTACGACTGCGATTGTCTTCATAGTGCTTTGACATTCTCCGTGGCTTAGGAGATTTAACTTTAAGCAGGTAGCTTAATCGGCGATCTTGCTCTAGCTTATTAGATGCTGCGTATACCAGATTCTTTGCTTTCAAGAGAAATTACATAGGAATGCTTTGGCATTTATATCTCCCTTCCTTGTGAGAACATGGAAATTCAAAGTGTTGCAGATCTGGATCACGGATTGTGTACCTATAAAATATATCATATTAAGCTTATCAAATTTACGCAACAATAAGCATATTATTCATTTTACCATGCAATACCTTGATAATTAGAGCAATATTTCTCTTCATTTCCCCTCCAAAGCAAGCACGCTAAGGTTATAACAGAAAAACTAATATTATAATGTTGACTAGAAGTCATAAAATAATAGAAACGAAACTCGCCTAGCCTCCACTTCCCTCTGGCATTTGGCTTTTACATTCTTGATTCGCTTTCTGTTTCCTTTGAATCTTTCTCCAATAGGTTCATATCCCTCCATGATGATCAGAGTAAACGAACATACCACTTCTAGACTTACAAATAAGTCCACATAACAATAAGCGGGGAATATCAGCAGAGAGGCGCGAGTTGAATAGAGTCTGTAAAACTTAACTAGATGGAAGTTGCACATAATATGTTCTGAACCGATCATTTCCGTGCACTTAATACCATTTGATCCGATACATCTATTTCGACAGTAAAACAATAAGGCTTATAATATGAAATGTACCAATCCGAGTTCATAGCGTTGAAGAGCACATGAAATATAGGGGGGAAATCGTGTCAAACTGTATTTTGAAAAAGAGTGCACTTAATACGTTTTGAAATGCTGCTCCTTTTATGATAGTGCTTGGAAGTTTCCAATCTGACACAACTAAGAATTTGAATGGGTTTTCCCTATTTTATACTCGTAGCAGCCTCCGTAGAGGGCACTATGATTTCAAGATAGACTCGCCATTCAACTATGACGTTATTCTTGCTCAGTCGGAGTGTGGGAAATAACGAAAAAAAAAAAAAAAAAATGAACACCATGTATAAGGTGTGCTGTATTCGCAATGTTCCAATTCCCTACAAGCATTTATATTGCTTTGTGTGTGTGTGTGTGTGTGTGTGTGTGTGTGTGTTTTTGTGTGTGTGTGTGTGTGTGTGTGTGTATGTGTGTCTGTGTTCATGCAGACCACGTGAAGTTCAGCATTACTTGTGTTAGTCTTTGTAAATGTTATACTCAGAAACTGTTATTATTCTGCTTTTTTTAGTATTTCCTACCCACGCATGTTAGCGGGGTGTAAGAAGAGCATACAAAATCTTATCCAACCCATTCTGTTCTATTCCATAAATCTTTAATCTCGGTTGAAATTTTAACGCCAAATTCCTTAGAAGAATTATATGCAACTCACCTTTACCTACGCATTCCAATTCAACCATATACCGTCGCCGTCGCGGGACAGGAACGCGTACGCGCGCACGACCACGCGCGCTGGCAGCTGTAAGCGAGTTGCCCTCTGTAAACACCAATCGAAAATTTCTATTGGCCTTGGCCGCTAATACCGATCCAATCACCTTACCTTTCAACCTTACGTCTGCATCTTTGTCTCGAAAAGCGGTCGCGGAGAATAGTTCGATAGCTATGGGACAGCACCACCTGAGGTCATTACATCATTGGTTACCAAACTCATCGCTGCTCCGACCTATTCTAAAATGCATTATTTTCCAAATTTCACATCAACGTTGATAAGCATAATGATGACGTCATTCAAAACACCCACAGTCCAGCAACGCAAAGAACGTCCCTGGAAGATATGTGCTGCCTTACACAGTGGGATAAGGACAGCGAATGTGTGTGCCAGAAAACGCGTGCTACACAAGGAGCAGACCGTTAAAAATTATGCGCCCTATTCACTCTGTACTTTAAAACCGAGAAGATTCATTCACAAAAGTAGAAGCTGTCAGAATGTTTTTGACTGGTCTGTAAGTGTACTAACATGGGGTGTTATAAACCTGTCCAGAAAGGGTTTGGGAACCTTCGCCAACACCCCTGCGTCTCAGGCGTCGGAGACTATCTCTCCTGTGGAGGACAGAACAAAGACGCAGCCTCGCAAAGTGCTCTGGAGCGCGTCAGTAGTATCAAGCTTTGCCGGTAAGCAAATCTCTGCATGGTGGCCACCAACAAAGAGTGTCTCCGTATTCTCTAGTGCTCATTTTCTCTGATGCGTGTGATTTCAAAACTCACTTCCACTGTTATAAAGGCGTCAAACCGATCTCCTATCGCAAAAGTAACATTTGGTGGGGCAAGTGGAATTTCCCCACCGTTTTGACGCCAAATCTTATGTTGCGAATTTTCCCAATCGTCTTCCCCACCGTTTAAATCACTTGGTACGTGCTTTCCAACCGTCACTACTTCCTGCCAATTTCGCACGTTCTCACAGTATCGCATTTCCTTTTTCCCCTAGTTTGGCGGGGGATATACAATTTCAACCACCAATGTGACGCCACATCTTCTTCTGTTGGGAATTGCCCCACGGTCTTCCTCACTTCGTACGTACTTTTCCAACCGTCCTTACTTCCTGCCAATGAAACACTTCATCAGCATATCGCATTTCCTTTCCCCCTAGTTTGGGAGGAAGTGAAATTCTCCAACCGTTGTGAACTCTCCCTCGGTCTTCCCCACAATTTAAGTCACTTCGTGCGTGCTTTCCAGCCAATGCCATCGTTGTCTGGGGTTTATCCAGCTCAAGCGCCTTCTGCAAGCGGAATTTCGTTGCCTAAGGTGTGGAGCACCCCACGACAAGGAGGCCTCCCCAAGATCTGCCACCGATGTGCCTACTTGCGCAAATTGCAGGGGCGAATACGTAGCCTGTTATGAAGGATGTCCTGCCCGTAATGCAGTAATCGCTGCTTACAGGCCTACGTAACATCCAAGCCAACAACAACGGACTGCGACGGCCAGAGAGGAGCAAAGACTGCTCCCCTTCACCAGCACCAGGGATTAGCCTAATCTAAGGCCAGTAGTCAACCAGGAGTCAGCAGGGGAGAATCAGAGGGACACCAAAATATAATCACAAATAAACGCGGGCCCCAGCCCCTAAAATGGCGTTCCAAATCCAGACAATAATGAGAGATGGCTTCCTCCAAAGCCTACGAATCCTGCTGCTGAGGGCAGGCATGGATGTCCCATGGCCCCTCGACAGCTGAGAGACGAAAGGGCTGGAGGAAGACCTGCTCCCATTAGGTCAAGGTCATCCTCACCTTCCAACTCAAACCCCATCGCTCTACCCTTAGCACTGCTCCCTTGACAGCATTGCTCGGTCTCACGGATTTATACCAGTTGCTGCAGCAGTTGTTGCTGACACATTAGCAGAGAATCTGTGAGATCGTGGTGAAGTTCTTTTCCGCCACAGATCCGGTCGCCAAGATGTTGGTGACAATGGAGGCACTAGCTCTTCTGACAATAGGCATCCAGCAACCCACAAATGCCGAGTCGAAATAGGTCTCGTACCTCATTCCGACGCATTTTGGAATGCGTGCGGCCTGTGTGGTCAGGGGAGCGAGTTACTTCATTTTGCTCGAAGCCATGCTCTAGACGTCATCTTAGTCAGCGAGACGCATCTCCGACCAGACAGCCGATTCCGCCTTCCGGGCTACATCTGCCATCGGACGAACCGTCAGGGCCGTCCAGGAGGCGGTACTGCGGTGCTGGTGAGGCGAAATGTTATCTACCGACCCATCGCAATCCCACTTGAGGCCACGGCCATTAGTATGGACCTTCGTGGTTTGGAGGTCTTGGTAGTCTCTGTGTACCATCCACCACAACGGCAGTTCGTACCCAACGACTTCCTCTCCATCCTAGCCCTATATTCCAGTGCTATCATGGCCGGCAAATTCAATGCAAAACATCAACGTTGGCATTATGGTCGTCGAGCGGATGAAAGAAGCAATGAAGTCATTCGCCTTATAGATGCAGACACTCAACTTCAAGAGCAGGGTCCTTGGCAACCTAACTCCTCCCCAAGGGGGAGGAGTGGCTTCAGTCATTGACTTCGCTATCACAAAACACCTACCATTTCATCTCACCCTCACATCTCTAAGTGCATTACATTCCGATCAAAATCCGGTGTTGACAGGAATCAACACCAGGGTTGTCAGTCATGATATCTCGCTTTAAACGCGGTAAGTCAATTGGGAAGGTGTTAGGAATTGTCTCCTCCGTTCCATACCGCCAAATCCCAAAATCACAAATATACCCAGCCTGGAGAATGCACTCTCATTCTTCACTTCCATCGTAACGCTAACTGCCAAAACCTGACAGTCCACGCCACAGCTCCCCTTCATCCTGATGTCCTCCCTTTCTACATAATCCTTCTAATCCTCCAATCCTGGGCAGCACGAAGACTATATCAGCGTCACCGTACGCCATATAACCGAGCGCTCCTAAGACGTTTACGTCGAAAGTTCAGAGTCCGACTGCGCGAACACAAGGTGCAAGCGTAGGAGTACATAATGGCCAGGTTGCGCATCGAAGATTACGACGTGTGGAGGATAGCTAAAGCCCTCAGAAATCACAAAGGTCAATACACCTCCCCCAACCATGGTACCCAAGGCCTGGCCTATGAACCCCAGGCCAAAGCAAATTCTTTCACGGACTACCTTGAACGTACCTTGTGTCCAAGGGACGACCGCCAGGACGACATGTTTTCCGAAAGTGTCAGCCGGGAGGTGCGTCGTTTCTTACGTCGCCTTCCTGAGGAAACAGAAAGACTCCCAATCATCCGATCTAGCGAAGTCCAAGGGGCACCCCAGCGTCTCAAACCTAAAAGGCCGGGGGAGGGGCCTGATGGGCTGACACCCCTCATGCTCCGCCATCTTCCCTTTAATACGGTACTCTTCCTAACTAGTGTCCTTGCCCTCCTCGGTGGCGTAGATGGTAGCATGTCTGCCTCACGTTCAAGAGGTCCGAGTTCGAATCTAGGTCAGGGTGAGTTGCCTGGATAAGGTGTTTTCCGGGGTTTTCCCTTATCCTGATGGACGAATGTCAGGTAGCTCTAAGCTCCATTGACCCCGGACTCATTTGAGCATCACTTCAACCATTTCATTCATCGTCCGATATAACAACGTTGGAGGACGTAAGTTACAAATAATAATAATAGTAATAATAATAATAATAATAATAATAATAATAATAATAATAATAATAATAATAATAATAATAATAATAATAATAATAATAATAATAATAATAATAATAATAATAATAATAATAATAATAATAATAATAATAATAATAATAATAATAATAATAATAATAATAATAATAATAATAATAATAATAATAATAATAATAATAATAATAATAATAATAATAATAATAATAATAATAATAGTAGTAATAGTAATAGTAATAGTAATAATAATAATAATAGTAATAATAATAATAATAATAATAATAATAATAATAATAATAATAATAATAATAATAATAATAATAATAATAATAATAATAATAATAATAATAATAATAATAATAATAAAAATAATAATAATAATAATAATAATAATAATAATAATAATAATAATAATAATAATAATAATAATAATAATAATAATAATAATAATAATAATAATAATAATAATAATAATAATAATAATAATAATAATAATAATAATAATAATAATAATAATAATAATAATAATAATAATAATAATAATAATAATAATAATAATAATAATAATAATAATAATAATAATAATAATAATAATAATAATAATAATAATAATAATAATAATAATAATAATAATAATAATAATAATAATAATAATAATAATAATAATAATAATAATAATAATAATAATAATAATAATAATAATAATAATAATAATAATAATAATAATAATAATAATAATAATAATAATAATAATAATAATAATAATAATAATAATAATGACAATAATAATGATAATGATAATGATAACGATAACGATAACTATAGAGATAATGATAATGATAATAATAGTAACAACAATAATAACAATAACAATAATAATAACCATAACAATAACAAACAATAACAATAACAACAATAATTATAACAGCAACAATAACAAGAACAACCTCTTGTCCCCAATTCAGGGAGACATCCCAGCTATTCCCGACCACCAGTTTGAATTTCGTCCTGCGCACTCGACAGTCCAGTAATTACTGCGTGTGTTGGAGACCGCTGCCCCGGGCTTCCAGGAAGGCGCCTTCACGGCTGCGGTTTCGTTGGACGTCGAGAAGACCTTCTCTACGACATGACATGCCAGGCTGTTATGCAAACTGATCCACCTGGGGCTCCCAACACAAATGATCAACATCCTACACAGCTTCTTACCGCAACTTTAATGTCCGATTCGCGGGGAAAACATCAAAACTACGACCAGTGAGAGGTGGAGTCCCCGAAGGCTTTGTACTATCTTCCATCTTATTCAACGTCTTTATGGCAGATTTCCCCACAGAGCCACGAGTCGAAATGTTACAATATGCTGACGCCGTGCTACTGTTTAGCAAAGATAAACACATCCTCAGAGCTTCAACCCCATTTAAAGACACCTCCGCCAAACCTAACAGTGATGTTGGAATTGGCGGATGTCCGTTAATCCGGACAAAAGCCACGCCATACTTTTCACGGAGCGCCACACCCCCGCAGACTGCCCCAGCTTCAGCTTCCTAGGTCGAAGGATAGAGTGGACTAACTCCACCCAGTACCTTGGTGTAACATTGGATATAGCCCCAACTTTTCGTCAGCACATCAGGGACCAAGCGGCTAGGGTGCAGGGAACAATTGCCTCGCTTTTTCCAATGCTGGGGTCGACCTCGATGCCGGATGGCCTGAAGTTATACCTCTTCCGAGCGCTGGTAATTTCGGTAATGCTATATGCCTGCGAGATCTGGCGCATGGCCGCAGATAACTGGCTGGCAGGGCTCCAACGTGCACAGAATAGAAGACTACGGTCTATGTATTCTGCCGCTACTCTCTTACTAGGTTGTTTCACGAAGCCTCGGTTCTTCCATACGTGGAGGGTGAAATTAGGCGCCGGGCATAAAAATTTTACGCTAGTTTACCAACACATAGAAGCGCCCTTGTTAAATCTCTGGGACATTATGACCCCACTAGGCGCCGTTATAGACGGTTCCGGTTACCCCGCATGGCTTGCGGACACCCGAGATAACACAGGAGCTAATCCTAGCAGCAGCTAAAGCTGAGCTGCACATAATTCTTCTAAGCCGTTTGTCATCAAAAGTTTTCCCAAGAGAAAACATCAAAATAAAAACACCAGGGTGCAAGGTGTCTTTCAACAGGAAGGTATATAAATTTGTAGCCTCAAAATTAACTCCAACCTCAAAACCTACAACACATCCTACAAAATCCCAGTTGTATAACCTTACCTGCGGTAAAACCTTTAACGGGTAGGCACGCGCAAAAAACTTCTGGCTTTACACAGCCAGCCAGCACCTCGGTCGGTCGGTCGGTCGGTCGGTCGGTCGGTCGGATTTCATTCACTTGCTTCCAGACCTTCGAGATGTCCACACCACAGAAGATCCCCACTATACGTGCAGGCGGGAAGAAGGAATCCGAGCCTGCAAGACACTTCAGGTGATGACAGCATGGTGATTGGGTAGAGTAGCAAGGCCTACGCCAACAGTCCTAAGGACTGGTTTGTTGAGACGTCCTTTTGGAGGTATGGTCCTCTGCTACTCGGCCTTTTCAGTGCCCTTCACTGCCTCCTTTATCTCCTTCTGATAATCTTATTTCCTCTATTTCTTTAAAAAAAACAATCAACACCTCAACTTCGTCCTACAACGGCGATGCCCCACGAACACGTTTACGCACGCGCGCGCACAGACGAATAGGATCATACCATTTCCTCGCATTATTAAATTTTGTTTAACCCCTTCAGTCCATAGTTTATGAATGTGTAATAATTCCTAATAAAACAAAACATCAAAATAAATTAACATAACACCTAGAAAAACAAACCCTACTTTCAACACCCTCACGCTAAATGTATTCTTAAATTCCATCACATTCATTTAGACTTAAACACTTTTTAAACCTTCACACCTTTCTACTGCTTCTTTTACCATCTCCTACAACACACTACATTCATCTACTCACGCATGGAACTACCGCTAGCCGATATTCTCACGATATCTCCTGCCCCTATGTATTTTTTAAGTTATGCAACGTGCTAAGCGACATATGTGACTTATGCCATTCTTGAATGCACTCAAATGGGTGATTTGCAGAACAGTTTATAGAACAGGGGTAGATAACTCAGTGCATAAGTGTTGTATGGGATAGAAAGCCATCACCACGTATGTCGATTCCAAGAACATCGTACCCAGACACAGAGACTCCAGTGGTAGATTTAGACGATATTTCCAAACTTTATTCATTAGTGTACATTCACACACACATACACACATACAAACACCTTTAAACACGCCCCTGAAGGAACAACCTATCGCATGCATCAGTAGACAGTAACATTGGAGTACAAAATGACTGATCTACACAGTGGGACCAATTGGGTTTAAACCTTCATCCAACATGTGTTTTCGTTGTACAGCCAAGTCAAAAAATACTAAGGATTAGGTATATTGCTTTTGCTTCTGTTACAAATTAGGCCACTTTTCAGCATGTACAGTAACTATAATGGCGGATGCAGTTTTATCAATTGCGTTACAACTACCAAAATTAGCTCAAAACACTGCATGGAATTGTAAGAACATGTAAAGTTTCGAGTGGGTTCTGCGATCTGCGTTTACTTATTCGTACAAGAACCTCTAGCAGCAAGACAGCGTTGGCGAATGGTATTATACAGGTTACTTCACTACTCTGCCGTTACAAGTTGGGTTCAAATCCTTTGTGCTCAGCTCAGGAATTTTATTACCCTTTATTTTACCTTTTGTGGCCTATACTGTGATATTATCATACAAATAACATTTTTGTAACATTGTAAATGTATATCAAATACCATAATAGCCATTTTTATAGTTCGTAGTAGGTATTTCATTATGCCTGACCCGTTCAACCAAGTTTTAAACTCTTCAAAATGCGAGATGGCTGGCTATAGCTGTTTGGGACCGCGTCAGTGCTTAGCGTGAATGAACGCTACATTATCTAGGTTTTCAGTATTTGAAATCTTTCCATGAGACAGGGTGCCATTACTATGTATACAAACGACGAGTATGTTGACATGCTGTTGGTCAATGGAGAAACGAGGTGTAATGCGTTGTTAGCAAAACGACTGTATGAGGAACGATTTCCAGAATGGAGGACACCTACTGCGGTCACTTTTCGAGGGGTTGAACGACTGCTTCGTGACACATGGTCATGTGGAAGGGCACCACCTACTCGCGGAGCTCCAGTAACAACGGGAGACAATGAGGAAGCTGTCGAAACGCAATAGAAAACAATCCACATACCAGTTCCAGGGTCATAGCACAAGATCTGTGAATAAGTCAGCCCTCAGTGATGCGCATATTGCATCGTAATAAATTTCATCCGTACCACCTACAGCTACAGCAGGCTCTCCAAGGACGCGACTTTCAAGCTCGAGTGATCTATGTACAGTGGCTACAGCAGCAAGATCAAATGGATGCAGATTTTTTAGAGATGAATCCTCATTCCACAACAACGGAACCGTTAATCGTCATAATGTGCACTACTGGAGTATAGACAATCCTCACTGGATGAGAGAAGCTGCATTCCATGTACAGTGGAGCATCAATGTGTGGTGCGGAATATTAGGCGACCAGCTAATAGGACCACACTTTTTTGAAGGCACACTCACAGGACCACGGTACCTTGCATTTCTGAAAAAAGACTTGCCATTGTTACTAGAAGATGTGACTTTAGTTAAAAAAATAAAATGTGGTTCGAACAGAATGGAGCTCCACCACATTGGTCATTGATTGTAAGAAATCACTTAATTGACCTAATAGTGGTTAACTATAAATCCCGGGCCTTAAAGTGCTTACACGTAAGTCGCTATTAAGGTAGTTGTCTCATGTGTTTATGAGAACTCCTATGTGGTTTACCGGGAAAAACACGAGTCAGTTGGAGAATTTAATGTCATGTTGGCACGTTGGCCATAGCAGCTCAAGGGTTAGAGCGGCTGACGGCAACCAAAAGATCCGTGGTTCGGCTCCCGGCTATGGCATTGACTATATTTCCATACTTTAGCCGACAGAGGGCCAGTGTGAAAGAACAATTAATTTCCATCAATTGACATAATAGTGGTTAACTATAAAGCCCGAGCCTTAAAATGCTTACACGTTGTAGGTCGCCATTAAGGTAGTTGTCTCATGTGTTTCTGAGAACTCCTAAGTGGTTTACCGGGAAAAAACACGAGTCAGTTGGAGAATTTAATGTCATGTCGCCACGCTGAGCCTAGTAGCTCAATGGTTAGAGTGGCTGGACGGCAACCAGAAGATGCGTGGTTCAGATCCCGCCTATTGCATTGCATTTTTAGGTCTGACTATCTTTCCATACATAGAACATATCCACAAAATGGATTGGCCGAGGACGTCCACTGCTTGGCCTGCTAGATCACCTGATCTCTACCCACTAGATTTCTTTTTGTGGACACTTGAAGGAACGGGTCTACGCTCAAGAACCACAAAGCTTGAATCATCTATGGGCACTCGTATATGAAGAATCCAGACAGATTACACCGCGCATGTTACACCATGCAAGAACATCTCTACGACAACGTACCCAAATGTGCATTAATGAAGGGGGTCATCATTTTGAACATTTACTGCGTTGATGAAATCCACACTTTTGACACTTTATTTTTTTGTTCACCCAAGAACTTAACACGTTCGCCACTCCTTTGTCAGTAGAACTGAAACACAACGTTTAAGCATGAAACAAAAACTATAGATTTAATATCATTCACATGCTCCTGAAAATGAAGGTTAACTGCTTAACATGCTTTACAGCACCAGATACGGTACAGATTTTAAGGGTTCACAAGGCTAAGCATGATCTCTAATTATCGTATTCTAATTCTTGTCTTTGGCTCATAAGAGAACCAATAACAATAGAAAATAAATTAGTAATTAAAATATAGATAAGAAAGACTAGGAGAAAGGAAGAAAAGAAACCAACTGAACGTGGTTTCGAACCTAGTCCTTGCACCACCATACTTGGCCAGCTCTCACTTATCTGACGTTGCTCTGCGGGAAAACATTCGTTTATCATTTTGCTACTATTACACGTATGAAAAAACGTCGTTTATTTAAGGTTTTCGCAGCATTTTGGTCCTCATTCAAGGCTGTAATTATTAATGTTGGGTATGTGTAGTACCGAACAGAAGGACAGAGCTGCAATAACGGCTTTAATGCAAAAATCAATGTTTTCACATTAGACTTTAAACTGCGGGTTGCGTAGATATGAATAAATTGGGGCAGTTGACTTGCCTATATATATATATCCTATAACATTACAAAGAAGTTTTCGTTTCACCTAAAATTAATTCGCCAACTGCCCTGCTCCTATTTCATACAACACACTCACAAAATTCTCACACATCATACAACTCCATCAACATATTCATAACGATACGGCGCTAGTGTCTTGCTAACTCGTATTAATACAACCGTTAAAATCATGTTATGCAACACAATCCACCCTAACAAAACCAAAATACAAACAAACAAAGAAAACACAAACAAAAGCCATGTCCTACTATAGACCATTCAAGGTACTGCAGTTTTCTCTGCTACATAAGCTAGTGTCACATGATACAATTTTAACCCTGTGGGTGTACATGGTTAAAAATGCACACTAGCGTCTCTAGCAGCGAAAAATGGTATAACTTGAATTGTCTATAGTAGGACATAAACTACGAACGTCTGTGCTGTCATCTGTTGGTAAATTACCTATGTAGTTCAGAGTTCGCCAGGGGGTGCCTAAAGAGATAGGGGTACAGATTAATACCAAATTATCAACTCTGTGGTGGGGATTGAAGACGCATAGGGTGCTCCTCCTGACCTTTCCCCCGGCACCTGTTGGAACTAAGGATTCCGTGGTCGGTAATATAATGAGCTTCTATTGAGACCGAGCCTTGGTGCATCCGCTACCCCGCACCCTTCTCCGTCGTGTTCAGCGACTGATAGAACCAACTTCTTTCAAGTCACATCTCGCCACTCATGAATAGTTTACGGCACATGTCAACTATCGCATATTAGCATAATACGCGTAAAATACACTGAGGAAATGTGCGGTAAACTATTCATCAGTGTGCGAGATGTGACTTTGAAAGAAGTTGATCAATAAGTTTGTGAAAAAAAATATCTCAAGAATTCACTTGTCAACTTGAACTTTTCCTGTTAAATATGAATAATTATATATTTAATATTCCTGTTGCAAATTAATAATTTTGTCTTTAAAAGCAATTACAACTTTAATAAACAAGAGGGTGAGATCACTCAAAATGCTGTTGAGGCTATACAACACATGTGTATTCCCTTTCCCTCAAGCTCCTCAGTGTAATAATTTCAAGATAGGTAACTTAATAATAATTCTGAGGTACAGGAAAACAGGGAACGATACTATAAGGTTATGTATAGTGTAATTTCTTTGTATACAGAGCGTTGAAAAATTCCCTGGAATAATAGTGTAAAAACAAACAAAAAAACACCACTAAAGACATGTATATATAAATTTGAAATGAGGACACCAACAACTATCTACAAAAAAGCACTATCTCTTTAAAGTGAGAACAAAGAAGCTCTGTTAATGCTTATATTTAATAAGAATTTGAAAAGCTGTATAGTACATATATTATTTTCAGCACAAGTATGCAAAAGTATGTTCGGAGAAAAACCTGAAATTTGTGACTGATTCATATGATATAATAATATCAAATGGGCGCCGGGGTAGCGCGGTGGTTTCGCTCACGGCTCCCGTTCTAAGGGTCCCGAGTTCGATTCCCGGCTCTGGGGTTGGCGATTTTAAGTCGGCCCTATCCACACCTTCACCTCTGTCTAGCACATGTGAAGTATCCCCTATGCCCAACGTGGTTCGGAGTCCACGGTAAAAACTGTAGGTCCTCTCACCTCACCGCCATCTTCACTATCACCCTATCATCGGAGGTAATGGACACCGCCCTCTGGGTGCCTCCACCTGAGAAATGGGTCCGGTCATCACTTGGTGGGTTGAGGTTACCCCGAAGGCCAAGGTTGCCATGTGGGGAGTGTTAGTAACTAACTAACTAATAATATCAAATTAGTACATGAGTGTCAGCAACTGAAGACATAAGTTTCATAAATGGTGCTATTGTATATACTTCTAACCACTTTGGTTGAATTATCATTCCATAGTGCAAAATAAATTATTATGAAAAATAATCACATTGAAGCTGTATCATTCATATAAAATTGCCCTAAGCTTAACTTTGTCTTTACAATACAAGAATATTACAGCTTTGAATTTGTAAATGTTTCAATGACATGTATAGGCACAGTAATGAATGACGAAGAAAAAGATTGATTTCCATGTGTTCATATAAAACAGCATTAAACCAAAATTAAACACCATGAATATCACTATGTGATTTCTCCAGTATTTAAGCTTTGTACAGTCAGGTGTAGTTATCCTCCCCTGAATAGGATTTGGACATTGTAATTGCTTTGTTTAGGGAGTGGGGTTAATTTAGTCCATATAATTAGCCGTCTTCGAGGACAGAAATACTTAGGCAATTGCTTATTAGCTTCACAGATATATCTCTTTGCATGTTGTCAAAAATCTTTAATTCTTATGCTGTTCTCATGCTTTTTGTACTAACATGTGTACAACAAACTTATACATGAAGATTTTCAAAAAAATTCTTCCATCTCAGAGTACCTTTTATATGAAATATTTATGCATTTCAGCCACAGTACTTTTCTTGGGTTAAGTAATCTAAACTATATGAATTGTTTATAAGGATGTATTTGCAATGTTTCGTGGCGGCATCTGTATTTGATAGTATGATATACTGTGTTTGCCTTGTGTATTACTTGCTTCCCTGTATCATTCTAATCCAAGTATGTGATCTTTCAGAGATACCAAAACTGTGGCTGAGTTATGTACAGAATTTGCGGAATTGATAGTATCTTGTTTACATATAATCTGGGTGCTTAAATCAAAATCTTTGTGCAAGATGCTTGGATATGAACTTTTATAAAGTTTATCTTTAAATTGCGATGTTATTTTGCAGAAATAGGTTTTCTCAACCTTACTCATTAGTGATTCTCATAGCTTTTAACAGTAATTAAAAATATTATCTGATATTCCATAAATTCAATTTGTTCTATCTTGTTTAATGCAGTAATCACTATGTAATATTGTACACACGGGATGCAAGGGATAGTGAATTGCATTCCATAACCTCTCCTATCCAAATCCCAATGTCAACCTGCCCGTGGTGCAACCTGCTTTTACCAATGAGGCTCTGGGGACCGAGCATTAGCGGTATAACTACATCAGAAATAGAGGAAATGCTATTTCACCTCTTACGCTGGCCTGTCATGGGGCACAAATGTTCCACAATTGGTGCTTGTGAGGAAAGCCGATGGACTTTGAAACACCTCCCGGCCAGGTCCGATGGACCCATTAACCAAAGACAGGTGTGGCCCTCCAGACATACTGGGGGTTAAAGTGAGGGGATGATGTAACCACAATTACAAGCAAAAAATTGGTGTCCACTTAGAAAACGGTTACATTTATGCCACTTAAAACATGACAAGTCCCTCAGATAAATTTTCCGGAGGTAAAATAGTTCTCCGTTTGGATCTCCGAGTGGGGACATCTGTAGGACGTCAATTACAGAACACCCTAAAAATTCTTCAATGAAATGCAGGAGGACTTCCACAGAGTAAAAGAATGGAACTTCAAAAAGTCATAGAAGAAAAAGAAATAGATGTAATCATCATCCAAAAAGCCAATGTAACAAATGATCTCCTGAAATATTTTGAAATTTCTGGATTTAATGTATATGTTCTCGCCAAGTCACGCCAAATAGCTAGTGGAATACTTACAAGTGTCAGAACAAACATCTTATCAAAGTTTAAAATTATAAAAGAAATGCAGCAAGAAGATAAAATAGAAATTATCCAAATTGAAATCTGGAAAGGAAATTCATGTTACAACATATATGGTATATACAATCCACCAAATAACAATCCTTGTCTGAATATAATAAATATACACCGTAAAACAATTTTGATTGGTTATTTCAACGGTCACTCACCAAAATGGGGATACAAAGACTATAATGCCTGTGGCAAAACTATTGAAGATTTATTAAATTCTAACACTTTAGATCTTATCTACAAGAATGGGGATAGCCCCACATACCTACACTATAATGGCCAGTGCACTAATCCAGACCTATCATTAGTATCTTCAGATTTAAAAGATAAGACAACACGTGAAATCATTGAAGACATAAGATCTAATCATTGAGCAATTATTGTATCTATAATACTTCATGACAAACAAAATATTAGCAAGCCAAAGTTGAAATACTCTTGGAATTTTAGAAAAGCAAATTGGACAAAATTTACTGAGGAAACTGAACAAAATCTTTACACCGCTCAACATGAAGCATCTGTAGATAAACTCAATAAAACAATAACAAATATAATTCCTGAAGCAGCAAAAAAGTGGATCCAAAGAGGAAAAACTAAAAATTACAAACCCTTTTGGAACACAGAGCTATCAAATTTAAAAGAAGAAAGGGACACAGCAAGGAAAACAGCAGAATTGTTCAATAACCCAACAGATACACAGGAATGACAAAGGCAGCAAAATGTAAAAAATAGATTCATATTGCCAAAATAAAATGCTTTCAGTGAATTTATTTAGAAAGCTGGTGTTAGAAAAGATGCAAAAGAAGTATACAGATATATAAGTAAAATTAATTGCCAGAAAGAAACAAGGAAAGAACCACTCAAACTAAATCGGAAAACACTTAATTCAAATTACTCTATTTCTGAAGCCTTTAATAAGTATTATAGTTCTCAGGATAAACTTTCCTCTGAAGCAAAGGAAAACAAAGGCAGGTTAAAAAAGATCCTAAAAAATTTAAAAAGTTCCCAGAACAAACAAATGATATATTCAGCAAAGATTTCACCATAAGGGAACTAAATCATGCCATCCATGAGTTGAAAGATAAAAACTATCCTGGACCAGATAAAATACATGCTGAATTTCTGAAACACCTAAGATCAAAGGGAAGAAAGGTACTACTGTAATTATTTAATATATCATGGACGTCTACTGTACCTACGGAGTGGAAAAAAGCAATAATTATTCCTGTACTAAAAAAAGACAAAGCACCCAACAAAATAAATAATTACATACCAATTTACTTAACAAGTGTCATTGCAAAAACAACAGAATGTATGATTTCAGCAAGGCAAAATTGGTTCTTAGAAAGTACTAACATATTAACAACTGCTCAAACAGAATTCAGACAACACTTATCTACTAAAGAAAATACAATTTACCTATCCCAAGATGTCAAAGAATCTTTCAACAAAAATCAAGATATGCTGTCAGTTTTCATGATTTTGAAAAAGCATACGATTCAGTATGGAGGCATAAACTTCTTGAGAAACTTTAAAAATTAGGAATTCAAGATAACATATTAAATTGGAACACTCAGTTTCGCTCTCATTGTTTCTGTGCTACAAAATGCAATGACTGTACATTCAAATTCCGACAAATAAAAATGGGCCTACCACAAGGTGTAGCACAGAGTACAACCTTGTTCAACATCTATATCAATGATCTTCCCGCAGGTGTATCAAACACAGAAATAAAGACAGCACTTTTTGCAGATGACATGATCATTTGGACATCTTCCCCACAAATCAAGAAATCCAAAACTTCACTGGAAAAGGCTCTGATACTGCTGCAAAGGTGGACTGACAACAATTTGATGAAAATAAATACTGATAAAACAGCATTCCAAATATTTAGCTTAAAAAATAAAATCCCTAAACTAAATCTGCAGTTCAAGAAAACAAACCTGAAGCAAACATATGAAATAAAATATTTAGGAACAATTTTTGATTCCAAATTATTTTGGAGACATCATATTGAAGCAGTAGTAAACAAATCAACAACAACATTTTCAATTTTTAAAAGATTAACTTGAGTCAAGTAGGGCAGTAATCGGGAGACACTGAACACCACATACAAAGCATTCATCAAGCCAATACTTCTTTATAATGCAGAGGTAATAATTACAGCAAACAGTTCTAACATAAATCGACCAGAAGTATGCCAAAATCAGGCCCTGCGACTAATAACCGCTGCAACAAAATCAACTCTAATCATGGCAATGCAAGCCTTAACTTGGAACTATCCAATACATCCAACTTTACAGGAGCAGGCGCTAATACAACAGGAAAAAATGTTGCGGTTAAAAACAACAAAATGGGAGAAAAGATTACTACAACCAATCAAGATGAAAACACAAACAAGTTTCCTGCACAAAGTTATCGAATTAAAAACAGATCGGAATCTTCCTAATTCTAAAGAAAACATTTTAATCAAAAAAAAAAAAAAAACAAAAAACAACTGACTTCTGAACCAATTAATATTCAATTAGAATTAGAAGAAATAGTTACAAAATCTTAAACTTCCAAACCTGTACTAAAAGCACTAGCATTAGAAACTGTGAACAATAGATACCCACCTGATGAGTGGTTACATATCTACACAGATGGACCTAACTTGGACAAAAACTCAGGAGCAGGAATTAAGTGTGCACTGTTCTCATTCTATCAACCAACAGGATACACACAACAAATTTTGATGCAGAAGTAACGGCTATTCATATTTCACTACAACATCTTTATACAGAAAAGATAAATTAAAAAATGCTGTCATACTTTCTGATTCTAAAGCAGCGTATGTGCAATAAGTTCACATAAAATGAGGTCAATCCAAATTAAATAATGTCACAAAATGATCCAACACCTTCAAAAACTACAGAAAAGACTTATACTTCAGTGGATACCTGCACATTGTGGAATTGCTGGAAATGAATCAGCTGATTTCCTTGCCAAAAAAGGTGCAAATTAAATTCAGAACAAAAGTAAACACTTACCCTTTACATCCATAAAAAATTATTTAAAAGCAAATATAGAAACAAACAAAACCAATCAATATCTAACAAAGCCAAAGATAAAAAATGGATCATTTTAATTAAAGATCTAGAAATTATTCCAGAAATCTCATGTAAAGCTGCAATAGCAAATTTTAGATTACTTACGGAACATGATTATTTGGCCAAACACTTACCCAGAATAGGAATTTATACAAGCCCAAATTGTCCTCTGTGCAACAAAGAAGAGGAAATGACTGAAGAACATCTTTTAACCTGTGAAGTCCTACCTGCCGGACCCACTACACAGAAATATTGGAAAGCAAGAGAGCTAATGGCTTCACTGCCAAAGTCTAGTATTTGAAAGCAACAACAACAACAACAACATTACAACTATCACAACCGTTCAGTTCTAACTCTTAGGAAGTCATGTAAACAAAAGAATACCTTAAACCAATAACTGCACAGCAATGATGATTGAGGTTACTAGAATAAATATAAATGCTAGCAACCACTAACGCTCAAACGATGACTACACTAATATTTTTATGGTTTTAAGGGGCTTTGATGAAGCTTATTTGCAACTTAATTTACTCAAAAACACTGTTTAAAACGATAAAATCACCATCTTTAGTGCACAATAATTATTTCTCTTCCCTCCTGCTACTGTAATTACTAGGAAATCAGAAATCGCACTTTTCACTAGAAGTCATGTCCTCCTGGAACTCTCTTCAAATGTTTTAATTTATGCACAGATTAACTTCAGTGTAATTTCTAGAAATATGTCGTTCTATTGTGTCCAATATGGTGAATCTAAAAGGTTTGTGCACTCAGTGACAAAACATAGGGAATTTTGTGCGACGAACCTTATTTCCACGTTGGACAGTGAAAGCTGGTGCTTTGCTTCAAGTGACAAAGAGCATCACAAGAGAATCATTTACTGCAGACAGGGTAGGACTCATCGCCATTTGAAGCACAGTCTACGGGATCAATGCCCGCTGCCATTTCGAAATACAACTACCTGAACGCTGCAGTTCAGAAACTGAAAAGTGAGCTGAAATAAATCAGAGAAATGCTTGATAACATGTCCCAATACTTGACTACAGAACAGCTTTTCACAATTTTCTAAAAAGAATTCAAAATTAAATTCGTAACAATAACTAAAGAAACTATATACAAACATCTCTTTTTTATGAAAATCGATTATCGCACAGACATTTTATTTGCTAGGATACTTTGCTAGCAAAGTATATAAAATAGTGATAACTTAAAAGGCAGCCAACATTGCAGTGGTTTGCTTAGTTTATGTTCTAAGAAAACCTTGGTGCAAGTTACTGTTTCTGTAAGCTATTATTGACACAGTATTACCATGAGCACGGGTGCGAAAAGTTTTGAAAGCTGGAACTACTTCAAAAAACGTCAAGTTAAAGGTGATAGGCATGCTGATCGAAGTAAATAGTGTGGCAATTATGACAGACATGTGGACTTCAAACAGCCATGTGTCATATATTACTGTCACATGTTATTTTATTTATGAAAACCAACTGAATTCCACTGTTCTGGCAACTAGAGAGGTCAGCCATTCTCATATAGGAGCAAACTTTGCTGCATTTTAAGCGCAATATTCGAGGAATTTATTGTTTCAAATAAAATTGTTACAGTATCGTCAGACAATGCAGTCAATATGAAAAATGGTATAAAATAACATTTGCGGAAATGTCACTATCCTTGTGTAGCGTATGCATTGAATCTGAGTATCAGTGAAGCTATCAGCAGAAAGAAGAAGCTGGGAATTATTCTTACAAAAAGCAGGAATATAGAATGCCAATTCAAACACAGTGACGCTGCAAATGCCAAATTGCATGGATTCCAAAACTAAATGGGACTGCCTGTGCTTAATATAAAACAGAACGTGGTACAAGATGGAATTCAACACTCACATTGATTAAAAGACTCGTGTAAATTAAAGATCCCCTTACAATTTCTTTAGCTAACCTTCCAAAGGCACCACCTAGTTTGGAAGCAGAGGAATGGAATACACTCGGTGACTGTATACGCATTCTGAAACCAGCGGAAAGCATGACTGCAGAATTATCTGGCAAGAATTATCCATCAATTTCCCTTGTGATTCCCTAAGTAAGGGGCCTTCAATACACGCTTAGCAGGAAATTGCCTAAACAGCTATGGGAGAGATCCTTGAGATTACATTAATGCATGTGATTACAAGACGTCTAGGTGCATTTGAACCTAACATAATAGTTGCAAAAGCACAGTTCTCTACCTCAGATTGAAGAAGATGGCATTTGGTCTGAGACAAAATGCTACAAATAAACAGAAATGGATAGCTGAATAACTAACATCAATGGTTAGTGTTCCTGAAGAAGAAGGAAGAGGAGGAAGAGGAAGGGGCAGAATTCTGCCGTTCATTTGTCAACTACCAGAGAACAGAACAATTCCCTGTGGATACAATTTGATAATAAAGTAGCAATCGCTATCAATACAGTGACTCCAATTACTACAGTGAATTAATGCTACGACAATATCTAGAAATGAAATACTAGAAAGATCGAAAAAACCACTAGAAGTTTGGAAACAACATAGAAACATCTTCCCATAACTGTATAAAATTCACTTAAAGTATCTCTGCAACCCAACAACTTCTGCCCATCTGAGCGAGTTTTTTCAAAAGCTGGCCAGTTAGCAAACATGAGAAGAAGTAGATTGTCACCAAAATATGTGAAGTTATCTTGGAGACATCGTATTGAAGCAGTAGTAAACAAATCAACAAAAGAAATATCAATTTTGAAAAGATTAGCTGGAGTCAAGTGGAGCAGTAATCGGGAGACACTGAACACCACATGCAAAACATTCATCAAGCCAAAACTTCTTTATAATGCAGAGGTAATAATTACAGCAAACGGTTCTAACATAAATCACCTAGAAGTATGCCAAACTCAGGCCCTGCAACTAATAACCGGTGTAGCAAAATCAACTCCAAGCAAATCAACTGCAAGCCTTAACTTGGAACTATCCAATAGATCTAACTTTAGAGGAGCAGGCACTAATACAATATGAAAAAATGTTGCGGTTAAAAAAAAACAAAATGGGAGTAAAGATTACTACAACCAATCAAATCTTCCTAATTCTAAAGAAAACATTTTAATCAAACAAAACCCACTGACTTTTGAACCAATGAATATTCAATTAGATTTAGAACAAATAGTTACAAAATCTGAAACTTCCAAACCTGTACCAAAAGCACTAGCATTAGAAACTTTAGATACCCACCAGAAGAATGGTTACATATCTACACAGATGGATCTAACTTGAACAGCAACTCAGGAGCAGGAATTAAGTGTGCACTGTTCTCATTCTATCAACCAGCAGGATACCACACAATAAATTTTGATGCAGAAGTAACGGCTATTCATATTTTACTTCAACACCGTCTGTACAGTGTAGATAAATTCAAAAATGCTGTCATACTTTCCTATTCTAAAGCAGCATTATGTGCAATAAGCTCATGTAAAATGAGGTCAATCCAAATTTTAGAATGTCACAAAATGATCCAACAACTTCAAAAACTACAGAAAAGAAAAGAATTATGTTACATAGTGGAATTGCTGGAAATGAATCAGCTGATTTTATTGCCAAAAAAGGCGCAAATTTAATTCAGAACAAAAGTAAAAACTTACCCTTTACATCCATAAACAGATTAATCAAAAGCAAATATAAAAACAAACAAATCCAATCCATATCTAACAAAGCCAAAGATAAAAAGTGCAACATTTTAATTAAAAATCCAGAAATGATTCCAGAAATCCCACGTAAAGCTGCAGTAGCATATTTTAGATTACTTACGGAATATGATTATTTGGCCAAACACTCACACAGAATAGGAATTTATGCAAGTTAAAATTGTCCTCTGTACAACAAAGAAGAGGGAAGTGACTGAAGAACATCTTTTAACCTGTAAAGCCCTACCTGCCGTACCCACTACACAGAAATATTGGAGAGCAAGAGAGCTAATGGCTTCATTGCCAAAGCCTAGCATTTGAAAACAACATATTGTACACACTACACCAAATGATGTTCCTGAATAACCATCTTAGGAGAGATCTAGTGGAATTAGAATACATCTTCTAAAAGTTTTAAGTGCAATTGAGCATTGCAAGAAACGAGATTGTGTCATCATCATCATCATCATCATCATCATCATCATCATCATCATCATCATCATCATCATCATCATCATCATCATCATCATCATCATCATCATCATCATCATCATCATCATCATCATCATCATCATCATCATCATCATCATCATCATCATCATCATCATCATCATCATCATCATCATCATCATCATCATCATCATCATCATCATCATCATCATCATCATCATCATCATCATCATCATCATCATCATCATCATCATCATCATCATCATCATCATCATCATCATCATCATCATCATCATCATCATCATCATCATCATCATCATCATCATCATCATCACCATCATCATTATATGCTATTTTTTTTCTTTCATTTCCAATATTCCACTTATTCTTAAACATGTGCACTGTACTACTACTACTACTACTACTACTACTACTACTACTACTACTACTACTACTACTACTACTACTACTACCACTACTACTACCTCTACTACTACTACTACTACTACTACTACTACTACTACTACTACTACTACTACTACTGCTACAACACTGGGGTTCTAGGGCTTATTTCGCCCATGGGTTTATCTGACCCTGGGCTTATTTTGCCCTATGGCTGTTTCTGGGGTGTTCCCTCTTCAGCTGTGACTTTTTTTAAGGGTTTAGGGGGACCGGCTCTTTCTTTTTTACTTTGTTTATTTACATTTGCCTAAATTGATAATTTGTCATGTGTATTGCTAGGGATTACCATAAATGGCTATTTTTATTTTTATATTTTTTATATAATATATATTATTTTTTTATTTTTTATTTTTTTATTTCATTTTTTATTTGTTTTTATATATTTTGCACTGTCAGCTGCAGCTAGGACCTAAAGACAGAGTGTGGCATGATCTGAAATTAGTAAAGCTTCGAAATAAAAAGTTGGTTATTAATTATCTTCCTTGTTAATATATATAACAGTGTCGACGCATAACACTTAGGTCTTCCCCAATATAGAGTTACCATGTTTTAAAGATGACTCAAGTATAGTTGACATTAAAGGTACATAATGCTGAGCACCTCATATATTGCAACACAACTGGGCAAATGATTTTTGAAAACTGATATAACCTGTTAGTGACACTTGCACTGTATACATATATTATTCTGTGGTCCATCTGTTCTCAACATGTACTTTCCACTGTTTATGAGTAATATTAGTACACAATTTATGTAACACTACAGTTTTAAAGATGATATAACTTCTCTGGTGTGACCCACTGGAGTTTTACATGTCAGTGTACTGACATGAAACTGACACTGTTAAGCATTGTCATTGTTCTAAGTTGGGTTGAAACCCTTTATCTTCGGCATAGAGGAAAGTGCTCAACCCAATATATGAGTCATCCGTTACATGCAGTGATGCAAAGCCAGATAATAATTTTGAAAAGCAGATATAGCCTCAAATATATAATGCATTTATTGTTTCATTCCAGTGAACAGATAAGGAATTAGGGACTGTCAAAAGAAATAATGCTTAGATGTGTAAGCATTTTAATTAGAACTATTAAATTATTTTCTATTAACAACTCAAACACACCAGTTCCAGTACTTTCACTGCATAATTAAGACCACATACAGCAGTAATAGTTGTGAGTGTAACCTTTCATTGATTTACTTATGTGACATACATTCATTGGTATGTCATAGTCTGGGAGGTTTACACTATGCAGAGAGCACCAATTGCCATCTTAGTCTAACTTAAAGAAAGCCATTTCCCAAAACAATTGCTGTACCTACACATTAAGCAAATCATACTTCACAGTCAGATAGCTACATGAAATTTTGTCCTGTTGTAAGATACACTGTGCAATAAATTATATTTTTAAATTTCCATATTTTGCTTTTTCATCATTTATTACTGCAGTTATACTACATGGCATTAAAGCATTTACAAACTCAAAGCTGTAAGATTCTTGTGTTTCAAAGACACAGTTAAGCTTAGGACAATTTTAAATGAAGGTACTGTTTTATGAGCATAACATTCCTCTTATATTTATTGAACTCTATGTTTCATTCAAATCATAATCATTTATACTGCATGTGTGAATCTTAATTCAGCCAAAGTGGTTAGAAGTATATAAAATAGTGTCTTTTATTACATTTATGTCTTGTGCTGCTTACACTGCTTCATGTACTAGTTTGTGAGGGTTTACTATCTTATAAATGTCATGAATAAATCACAAATTTCAGGATTTTCCCCGAATATTCTTTTGTAAACTTGTGCTGAAAATAATGTATGTGCTATAGAGCTTTTGAAATTCTTAATACATATAAGCATTGACAAATCTTCTTCTTTTTTTTTTTTTTAAAGAGATAGTGCTAATTTTTGTACATAGTTGTTCGTATCTTCCACTCACACACACACACACACACACACACACACACAAATATATATATATATACACTTTCCTTCTATGGAATTTTTCAACAGTATTCTGTGTACAAAGAAGTTGCATTGCTCATAGCCTTGTAGTATCCTTTCCTGTTTTCCTGTACCTACAGAATGCATTAATTTAGTGTAAGGTTAACTTTCCTGTAATTATCACAGTAACAAGCTTTGGAATTCACACTTCAGGGAAAGGATGTACAGATGTATTGTATAACCTCAACAGCATCTTGAGTAACCTCACTCTGTCGAAATTGCAATTGGTTTTTAAAGACATACTTATTCATTTATTACATGAATAGAAAAGCTATAAAGAATTGCTTTTTAAAGATATACTTATTCATTTATTACATGAATATAAAAACTATAACGCTTAGAGGTAATGAATAAAGTTCAAGTTTGGATGTGGCTTCTGAGACCTTTTCTCCGAAATTAATTGGTCAACTTCTTTCGAAGTCACATCTCGCACCCTGATGAATAATTTACGCACATTTACTCAGAATATTTAGCGCGTATTATGCTAATATGTGATACATGAATTGTGTAGTAAATTATCAGTGCGCGAATATAGGCTTTGAAAGATGGATTCAGTCCGTCGCTATACACGGCGGGGAAGGGTGGCATGAGTCGGATGTGCCAAAGCTCGGTGGAAATAAATGCTCACTGCATTACCGACGACAGGTTAGTTCGTTCACTTAGGTCGCACCAAGGGTGCCGAGTGGGATAGGAGCATTAATCAGTATTAATCTGTGGATGGGAGCTTCCGACGCCACATCAAGCTTCTCGAAACGGCCGTACGACAGATTGAGTGCTGCACATAGACTTTAAAATCTGTTGGTGTCAACTTATGTCTGTCTTTGAGATATCTCTCAGATGTGTTTGTATAAAATTCCATTCTGTTTGATTTCTGTAGAATTTTTTATTAATTGTGTTTACATATAATCTGGGGGCTTAAATTAAAATTTTCGGGCAAGATCATTGAATCTGAACTTTTATAAAGTTTTTCTTTAAATTGCAATGATATTTTGAATAAAAAGGTTCTCTTAACCTTACTCAGCCGTGTATAACTACATCAGTGATAAAGAATCTCATAGCTTTTAACAGCAATTAAAAATATAATCTGAGAATCCATAAATTCAATTGTTCTATCTTGTTTAATGCAGTAATCACTATGTAATGTTTTACACACTACACCAAAGAATGTACCCGAAGAGCCATCTTAGAAGAGACCTGGTGGGATTAGAATTGATCTTGTAAAAGCTTTAATAAGTTTTAAGTGCAATTGTGTATTTCAAGAAATTATTAAAATGTCATTGTACCATCGTCATCATTGTGTGCCATTTTTACTTTTATTTCCAGTACTCCACTTATTCCTAAAACATGTACAATGTCAGTTGCAGCTAGGACTTAAGAGAATGGCACGATCTCACATTAGTAAAGGTTCATAATAATCATTAGGCTATTAGTCATCTTCCTTGTTATATAGGTGTAACAGTTAGGTCTTCAATATAGGGTTACCATGTTTTAAGGATGACTCGAGTATACTTGACATTAAAGATACTTGATGCTGAGCACCTCATATATTGCACCACAATTGGGACAAATGGGTTTAGATAAATCATACGGCATGATAAGTGTACTGTATTCATGTATTATTCTGTGGTCCATCAACTTGTACTTGTCACCGTTTAGGAGTAATATTATTACACAATTTGTGTAGTACTAACAATTTTAAGGATGATATACCTTCATTGTTGTGATCCGCTGCAGTTTCACATGTCAATGTACGAACATGTAACTGACACTGTTAAGCATTCTGACATTGTTCTAAGTTGGGATGAAACTCTCTATCTTCGGCATAGAAAAAAGTGCTTAACCCAATATAGGAGCCATCCGTTACATGCAGTGTTGCGAAGCCACATAAGTTTGAAAATCAGATAAAGCCATACATATATAATGCACTTATTATTTCATTCCACTGAACAGATAAGGAATTATGGACTGTCAAAATAAATAATGCTTAGATGTGTAAGCATTTTAATTAGACATATTAAAGACTCAAATAGACAGTTCCAGCACTTTCACTGCACAATTAAGACCACAAACAGCAGTAATTGTTCTGAGTATAACCTTTCATTGATTTACTTATGTGACGCACATGCAGTTGTAAGTCATAGCCTGAGAGGTTTACACTATGCAGAAAACACCAATTGCCATATTAGTATATATATATATATATAACTTAAAGTCTTACCAAGTTAAAGTAAGCTATTTACCAAAACAGTTGCTGTACCTACACATCAAGCAGATCATACTTCACAGTCAGATAATTACGTGAAATTTTGTCCTGTTGGAAGATACACTTTGCATTAAAATTCATTTTTAAAACCGCATATTGTCTTTTTTTCTGCATTTATTACTGTGCTTATACGTGTCATTAAGGGACACTGGGACTGAAAAATAGGCCAAAAATCTCAAAATTTACGATTTTTAGATTTATACGTATAAATGTTCCCCAAACCTTCCTATATTGAATTGTGTAAGAGTTTTTGATTTCTGCCATTTTTAAAGGTCTAGTGCAGGGTTTAAATGCTCGGAGCCTGGCCATTTAAACGCCCCCTTTCTTCCTTATCCAGCATGATGGACTCTTTTTGCCAATTTTAATCGTTTTTTGGCTGGTTTTTCCTCTAAAATTGTGTTATAATCTTGCAGCAGAGCTTTTTGCTGCTATCTGGCGACACTTCGGTGAACTATTACTACGTATTATATACAAAGTCTTTACTCAGAAAATATCAAAGCATAAATGCCATACAAAAAATTGTCAACATATTTTGAGTGTTCTCGCAACTAAGAAAATGCAAAACAACTCTTAATCTATGTGATTATTCTGTGTTTTTTGCAATAAACTTAGAGAATACTTGTTGATTCATTCTTGTTTTGACTCCTGTGTTTGGTTCAATGTATTATGGCGTCATCCTTTAGAGAAATGTGCTTTTGTTTACATGTGCTTCTGTTTATGAAATAAGTGTGTAAGCAAGTTAGTTGATTTTTCTAAGGTGTAGTGTGTTGTGAAATATATAAACAGCATAATGCATGCTACTTCTTCACGTTGGCATAAGCCGGTGAGTAGAAATAACAAAAAAAGAGACCTTGCAAAAAAACGTGGTTTAGCCAGATGGAATAAGAAACCTGTAGACCAGATTTCCATCTCAAATACACAGTTGGACACAGAAGAACATGCTAGTACTTCATCTTCACATTTGGAAATGGACATAGGTGAGCAGGCTACTGTAATTGAAACTGTAAGTATTTGTAAAACGCAGGAGAAATTTTCAAGATTTCAGAGAGATGACAGTGTAAATAGTGAATATATTTGTGGTAATGCAGGGGCAAACAGTGAGTATATTTTGGTGCACAGCAGTTCTCTGAATCAACTTCTGAGCAATGTAAAGTGTGGGGAGTGTACTAAATGCTCACTTACACTGCAATTTAGAGAAAAATATGGCTTTGCAGTAAAGTTAGTGCTAAAGTGCAGTGAGTGTGGTTTCAGCCCAGGGCAGAGTTATTCTAGTCCTAGAGTTGAGGATGAAAAGTCTAAGAGACCTCCCTTTGAAGTGAGCAGGAAAATTGTGGATGCTTTTTTGGGATTGGGTGTAGGTCACAGTGGCTTAGAAAAATTTTGTTGTGCATTAGGTATGTCTGGTATGGATTCCAAAACATTTACCAGTCATATGAAGGAGGTGGCTTTTTACAGTAAAAAACTAAAAGAAAAAGCTCTCCTTCAGTCCAGGGAGGTAGTGAGAAGAGCGTACATGAAGTTAAATGGTGCTGATGAAACTGCAGATGAGAACAATGTAATTGATGTTTCTGTAAGTTATGATGGTTCATGGCACAAGCGGGGATATACATCCAACTATAATGTAGGAATTGTGATGGACATTCTAACTGGAATGGTGCTGGACTACACAGTAGTTTCCAAATATTGTGCAATGTGTGCCATTACAGCCACAGAATTGGGACATGATTCACCAGAGTTTTGCATTTGGTTTGAGGGACATTCATCTAGTGGTGAATGCAACAAAAATTATGAGGGCTCATCCACATCAATGGAGGTTTTTGCTGCAGACATACTATGGAAACGTTCAGTGTCAGAGTGTAAGATGCGCTACACAACTGTACTATCAGATGGTGATTCAAAAACATTTAATCATTTATCAAATGAAAACATATATGGTAACACAGTTGTCCTGCACAAAGAGGAGTGCATAAACCATGTTGCTAAAAGAATGGGAAGTGGGCTGCGAAACACTGTAGAAACATGGAAGAAAAAGGGAGTAAAACTTGGTGGGCGAGGATCTGGGACACTTACCAATGCCACCATTACCAAATTAACTAATTATTATAGACATGCCATAGTGAACAACATACCTAGTGTCCCTAAAATGAAAGAAGCCATTTATGCAACCCTTAGTCATTATGTTTCAACGGATTCCAAGCCTCAACATAGCAAGTGTCCCCAAGGTGTCTACTCCTGGTGTTTTTACAATAAAAGCATTGCACAAGGAAAGACACCCATGAGCCATCAGAAGATGCCTGTTAAACTAACAGAGCAGTTAGTTTGCAAAATATTACCTGTTTATCAAAGACTAGCAAGTGATGAACTGTTGTCAAGGTGTGTGCGTGGTGCTACTCAAAATCAAAATGAGTCACTACATGCACTAATTTGGAGAAAATGTCCCAAAATTACTTTTGTATCCTGCAGGAGAATAGAAATTGCAGCAGCAATTGCAGTAGCAGAGTTTAATATGGGCTGTTCTGCAACTCAGGAACTAAAATGTGAGCTAACCACCAGTGCAGTGACAAGTGTGCAGAAGAAAATTGTGAAGAGACGTGACAAACGCAGAATATACGAGAGCACGCGATCTTCATTGCAACATAAGAAAACAGCTCGCCTCAAAGAAAAACAGACAAAAATGCAGAGAGAGCTTGCCAGACAAAAGAGGGAGGGTCTCACATATGCTTCAGGGCAATTCTAATGTAGTAAGGTACTGTTCACTTTATTTTTGGTGCATGATTTTAGAAAAATTGATTTTTCTCCACTTTACATTTTTTAATACATTATCTGATCCACACGCTTTAATTTTTGAGCTATGGCTCTGAATTTCTTTCAGCATGTGCTTCATGTATGGGTCTACAACTTCAGTCTCTGGCTATAGGATTTAAGACTTGGTTTGGCTGTAACAAAATTTTAAATGCAAAAAAATATTTAAAAAATTCAATTCAATGTTCTGCATAATTAAAAAAATAATTTCCATAAAAGTAATGTATTGTTCTTCCAGACAGAGACTGCAGTTGTTTATATAGTTAGTGGGCATGAAAAAATAACAGAGTTATTGCAATAGAATAATTAGTGATGCGCATGCATTAATTTTAATACTGCGATAAAATTTAATTAAAACAATAATAAAAAATTAATTCCTTCAAAACTAATCATCAGAAATTACTGAAACTTGGTGTGGTGTTTTCTAATATAAAACCCTTTAGGCATGCAGAATTTGAAGTTTGTAGGTATAGAAATATAGAAAATAGAAATTTCAGTCCCGGTGTCCCTTTTCTGCATTTATTACTGTGCTTATACGTGTCATTAAAGCATTTACAAATTTAAGGCTGTAATATTCCTGTGTGTTAAGGACAAAGTTAAGCTTAGGACAATTTTAAATGAATGATACAGTCTTTATATGCTTAATATTCTTCTCAGATTCATTGAACTCTATGTTTAATTCAAATCATAATTATTTATATTGCATGTGTGAATCATAATTGAACCAAAGTGATTAGAAGTATATAAAATGGTGTCTTTTATTAAATGTGTGTTTTATGTTGATGACACTGTCTCATGTACTAATTTGTGAGGTTTTACTATACTATTAATGTCATGAACGGCCATGAATCAACCAGGGCGGTTCGACGTAAGGTCGCGAATGCGCGCACGTCCCTAAACAATCTTATGAAATTAAATGAACCATGGTCTTGCCACTAGTAAGGACACTTTATTTTTAAAATATGAGAAAGCTTCATGGGGTAGTAAAAGCGTTGTTTCCATACCTACAGCATATGGTTCGGCGCGGTGGGTACAGCGCCTGCCTGCTGCATTACGGAAGGCATGCAGCTCTGAGGTGGTGAGGGAGTTGGGGAAGGACTTGCATATGTGCTTATCCGGCACGGTTCTCTCCGCGGCTAGCTCAGTCCGCACAGTAGTTTTACAGTGTTAAAATCCACTGGTTTCTTATTTTAGAGTTCTTTGTGGCGTTCGGAACATTAACAGAGTGTTACAGGTGGCTTTATAAAATCCAGTGACTAAAGAATAATAGATAACTCTGTAAAACTACTAATGAAAGCGCAGTTTTCAAGGTTGACTCTTGAAGAAAAATTACAATTAAAAACTTTGGGTAGACCAACGCCCGGATTCTTGATTTAAAAAATTAGAAATTAAAAAAAAATGAAAACTGGGTGTTTAAGAGACATAACTCTAAAGCCATGTATGAGAAATGTGGCTGGATCTGTGGCTGCGAAGCTCTCAAATTCTTTTTCTGCTATTTGCGTGTTTTGTTTGCTCTTAAAAATTCCAATTGTTCGTGGAAATTTAATGGGGTAAATGATATAAAACATTTAACCGAAAAAAACTGAAGATTCAGTCACCACATGAGTGGTGTGGTAAATCTGTCACTCCTAGGAAAACAAAACATTGCATCATGTCTTAACTCCGTATTTAAAGAAAATGTTAAGAAACTATAATTCAAGTGAGTGAAAATAGACACAGTTTTATAAGGCTTATTTCATGTGTCACGTTTTGCGCTGTGTTTGAACTGGCTTTACGAGGACAGGACAAGTCTGTTACTTCCTCCAATCCAGGGTTGTACATAGATTGCTTCATTGACTGTACAGCTGAATTGGAAAGAGTAAAGAAGGAACATTTAGAAAAAGTCTCAGTATTTAGAGGAACTTCGAAAACAGTGCAGAGTGAACAATTAGATTGCATGTTGAAGGTCTGTAGAAAGAAAATAGTGCTACAGATATGAACTTCTGAGTTTGTTGTCATTCAGTGTGATGAGACAACTGACGTTTTAAATGACTTTCAAATGGTTTTAGTATTCCATTATGTATATGAGGAATCCGTATATGAGAGATTTTGGGCGTTTGTGAATCCTGAAGGATTCCTGTGAATCTCTGCCAAAGTGCAAAAGAAATGAAATCAACCCGCATCTTGGAAATACCAAAGGAAAAGCCCATTGTTAAAACCTTTGACGGGGCCAGTAGAGTGGAAGGACTGGTGGAGTACAGGCCAGAATTAAGGAAACATCCATATGCGCACTTTGTCCACTGCTATGCACACCAGTTGAATTTAATCAACAAAGGGCAACAAACACTGATTCTCAGGTACGCGTGTTATTTTAAAATCTGTCGGGGATTCCAGAACTCTTTTCCATTCCCTCTTTGTGATCTGATATTTTAGAGAAAGCAGTGCAGGCAAGATTGCCCAGAGTTGTATTAAGAAGATGGAATTGCAAAATTCGTACCGTCCAGGTTGTGTCCGAAAGCATATAAAACCTGAAGGATTGCCTGGAAATCATTGAAGAGAGCTGTACTAATACAACCACAATAAATGAAACCCGTAGCTGCAAAAGAGCTCTTGAAGATCTAAAATTTATTTTTTAGTTAATAGATTTCAACAAAATCCTACCTCATGTAGATATTTTGTACCAGCAACTTCTAAAGAAGAGTAGAGATGCTGTAACGTTACGGAGTGACATCTTTATATTTAAACATGAATTGGAAAATGAATGACTGAATATTGATTAACTACATAAAAACGTATGTGAAGAATTTCCGCAGGTTGGAGATGCCAAGGAGCTGTGTGACGTCATCACAATTACGGTTACAGATAGATTTACTTATAATGGGCTTCTAGGAGGTGCATCTTTGCTGAATAACGACTTATTTAAGGATTTTTGTAAACGATTCCCGGAAAAAATTTTCACACGAGTAGTGCAAGCATATCCTACGCTCTGTGCGCAAGGAAAACTGCGCACAGAGTTGGAACTGATTTACAGACAAAATGACTTGAACATTCAAGGAACTTTGAAACTTTTTCAGTTCATATAGTAAATATTAGCTATTAATATAACTTCTTTGTTTCCTATTTAAAAAGATGTTTTACTTTCTGTACATTATTTGTATCTTCACTTACAATTTATACATACATTTCTTTAGTACTTTTTTTACACTTTTCTTCCAGGGAATATGTTAATCTAAGCTGATCCGTAATTCGATGAAAAGCATGGGCCAAACATGTTACCTGTACCATTATTGTAAAATAATTGAATCGATTTAGCCGCCTTTAACATGCAAGGCGCCGTGTCTGTTAGGAAGGGGAGCACGTTGTTATGCTTTATTCTACTAGGCCACAATAAACACATAGATTAATCAAACATTTGCATATATGACAGTGGTTAACAGCTTCCATAACAGCTGAGGTTAGAAGAAACGTTTGTCCGGCACTAGTAGCTTCTCGCGTACCTACCACTTCATTGGCTACATAACGCTCCTCTGAATCGGTTTCTCATCAATTGATAAATATTTTTTTCCCCATTCACATATTCAGGTATTCGGTTTAACGTATCTTCATAACATGTTTGTAGCTAACTTTTACGCAAAGTTGATTCATCTGGAATTGTATGACCAGTGTGACGTTCAAGAAAATCTCGTAATTTGGAATTACTTAGTTATCCTAGCGGAATATTTGCACTAAAAAGCACTTCACATTATTCTTTATAAAAGGAAGATGGCTTGTTACTTGACGTCTAAGCCGTTTCTTTCAACAGTAACGAAGACGCTTGTCTCTTTTTCACATTTTGAAGAGCTCGCAAATGTTTTCCCGCCCAACACGTTGTTCGGCGAACCGTTTGTCTGCAGCAACTTTAATTTCACCCACTTTACAGAACAATACAGTTCCATCAGTAGAGAATATGTTTCCACCAAACTCTGAAACATACTGTTTCAAAAGGGACGCAGTTGACTGCTTTTGTTTCGGCATTTCAGTTCCACAGCACAACAAATTTATTACTCGACAGAGCGTTGAGACGTATTGACCTTCAGGATACCAGCGCTACGATCTCTCTTATCTGACCTTATCTAGTAGATTAGAAGAGTGAAATATTAGTAAGTTGACGTACAGTAAGTTACGAAACACAAATAGAACGATTTGAAGCTGCGTATGTCTATATGATATGATTTCTCGCGCCTGCCGATGTATGCCACATTGCTGTCCAGAATTACATCTGAAGGGACTATACATACACTGGACTCGTTGTGTATGTGCGATAAACTCAGGTAAACATCTCTGTATTGCGAATATTTTCCGATACTCCTTCTCGCTTTGCCATGTAGTACAACACACCTCACAAACTACTCTTTACTGCGGCACTTCTAGCTCCTGAAGTCCTGAATGATGCAACCCACACGTACTGCATGACGTAACCGGTGATTCCTCGAAATGATACGTCATAAATTCACCATCACTGTTAGGACGCTGACCTGTGTTAATTACATGTTTACAACACTTATGCCCGATTTCACCAACAAATGCTAAGACTTGAAACGAGTTTAGCAATAGTTAAAACAAAAATTGCATTATACCAACAAGTGTTAGCGTTACGCTCGTGTTAAATCTCATGTTAAACTAACAAGCCGAATTTCTGATGTTAAGTCCTTAACAATTGTAAATAGTCAAGATGGCGAGCATGAACTCAGCTGTTGATGTCGATTTGCTATATTTAAGACCGTCTAAATGGCATTCATAATAGAGTACGGCCTATGAGGAGAAATGATTTTGAGGAACTATCCGAAGAAAATATTTATACGGAGTTATAGACTGTCGAACCATGTTGCTATGAAGGTTACTGCGGAAGTACAAGAGAGGTTAGAACATGCATTGAAAGGAACATGGCGATCTCGCCTTTGCTTCAAGTATCAATGACCTTGCGATTTTATAATTCACTGAATTATGTGGATAATACATTGTCCACCTCCCGTCTTGAAACGTTCAAGTCACTTGCCCTTCTTCGCTCCTCGTTTTAAATTTACGTAATACTGAGTTAAAACATGCATGAAAGGAATATGGCGATCTCGCCTTTGCTTCAAGTATCAATAACCTTATGATTTCATAATTCACTGAATTATGTGGATACTACGAGTACATTGTCCACCTCCCCCCAAATGACCTTGTTGTCGACGGGCCCTAAAACACCACCAACTTGTCCACCTCCCGTCTTGAAACGTTCAAGTCACTTGCCCTTCTGCGCTCCTAGTTTTAAATTTACGTAATACTGAGTTAGAACATGCATCGAAAGGAATATGACGATCTCGCCTTAGCTTCAAATATTAATAACCTTACGATTTTATAATTCACTGAATTATGTGGATAACAGGTACACTGTCAACCTGCCGTCTTGAGAGTTCAAGTCACTTGTCCTACTTCGCACCTCGTTTTAAATTTACGTAATACTGAGTTAAAACATGCATCGCAAGGAATATGACGATCTCGCCTTAACTTCAAGTATTAATAACCTTGCGATTTTATAATTCACTGGATTATGTGGATAATACACTGTCCACCTGCCGTCTGAAACGTTCAAGTCTCTTGTTCTTCTTCGCACCTCGTTTTAAATTTACCTAATACTGACAAGTTGTTTGGTGCTTGTAGTAGTGACACATGCATTTGAATTAAATTCGTTTCCACTATTTTCCCCGTGACGTCTTTCTCTTTCACATTCACCGCATCCATGCTCTTATTTTCCACGATATCCTTACACTTCGGCACCAATTCAATTAACAAGTCTTTTTCCGTCGATGAGAAATTTGTCTCACGGCTTTATTTATGATTTTGTTCATCCGCCATTTGTGCAGACGAAAATGAAAACAAAAGCGCATCGCAGTACGTTCAGAAAATAATACGACTCAGCCATAGCCTTCTATAGCTGTGATATTTACAAGTTCCTTGGCGTTAACACAGGTTTGTTAACATTTTCAGAAAACAGGTTGGTTAAATGCAAGAAATTTAACATTAGTTTTAGCGCTGTGACATTTGTTACATTACATTTGTTAACGTCGATTTTAACATCTTTTGGTGAAATCAGGCATTGCAAAGTTATTATTTCATAAAAGATTATGATATAAATGAACTTTTAATAACAGATTATTTAAAAAACCAAAAACGCCCATGGGTCAGGGTCAGGTCGGCCACAGGAATCAAATCCGGACCTCCCGAATGCGGGCTACAGATGAAAATGCCCTATAAATTCGCGAAAAATAAAGATAACCTTAAAATACATCTAAATGTTAAAAAATCACTATTATAAAAATGTGGAAAAATGCATTTTGATGATCAATAAAAACCATATATATTTAACGTAATTGTTCCAGAATGCACTTAATTTACAATAAGCATCGTCTATGACTACTCAGAAAAAGCATGACTTTTCATCAAAATCCAGGCCCTAATCATAACCTTGTGAATCACTTCCTGTTTTTCTGTACATGCACAATGCATTGATTTAATGTCATGTTATCTTTCTTGTAATTATCGCAGTAACTAGCTTTGGAAAGGAAAGGAGGTACAGATGTATTGTATAACCTCAACAGCATATTGGGCAATCTCACTCTGTCAAAGTTTCAATTATTTTTAAAGTCATGCGTATTCATTTGTTACATGAATATAAAAGCTATAATGCTTAGTGGTAACAGGAAAAATATCAAATGTGCTGTAAATTATTCATGAGTGAGGGAGATTAGGCTTCGAAAGATGGATTAAATCAGTCGCTGAACATGACAGGCTTCGGAAGATGGATTCGTCGCTGAGCACGGCAGGGAAGGGTGGTAGGAGGCCGATGTAAGTACCAGAGCTCGGTCAAAATAGAAGCTCGCCGCCTTACCGACATCTTCGCTTAGTATGCATCTGTCTTAGTCATCGAAACGTTCACCAGAAGCGCCCATTGCGTCATCAATCCGCAATACAGAATCGATAATCTGGTACCGTACTGTGAGAACACGGAAGTTCCCAGACAACTGCATAATTTCTACTGTAGATAATTAGCATATGAGTTACTGTCGAAACAGAATTCCACTTAAAAAATTAAAATGTAACTGACCAGGGCCTGGTAACTCAAATAGGTAACCAGGATACACATTAAGGTTGGCGAAACACCCGGGGTCTAAAGATACATTTTGAGCGCTGCATGCGCCGGATTCAATGCCGCCAGTATAATTATTTTGCCTGCCGTGTTGCATACTATTACATAAAATAACTTCTGCTTAGGACAAAATTTAATAGCTATTGTATTATTTTACTACTTATGAAGTAATTTTCGTAATATTATTGGCCTATTATCGACCTTATTTGAGCTCAATGTACGATATGAATAAGACACTACATTGGCTAACCTGTAAATATTTGAATTAAAGCTTTAACGGCAAGGAGGCCAAGCCAAATTAAGTTCTGAATACAATTTTCATCAATTTGTGAAATTGTAAAAGTTTGAAAGAACTACGAGGACGTATGGACAGCAGGAAGAACGAGAATAGATTTTCACAAAGACCTATTGGTAAGTAAGATTTAGCATGTAGCTAAATACCGACAATTAATATGACACAACCTGAAATGTGCCTTAATACATATTCATGCATAGTTAAATTCTCTAGATTAATGTAGCATCTTATAATGGAAAAAGTGTGTTGTTTTACATACAAAAGCATTATTCATTAACCTTGTTACTTTATTACTGCAATAATGGAATTTTCTGTTCTTTCAGGGGTCATCCATCATCTCAGGCTACCAGGAATACGATGGCAGAAATCAGAGTGCAGGATTATTGGATATTGTGTATGTTTCTTGTTTTGGTGATGTGCAGTGATCTTCAGGAACTTTAGTAATGTAGCACAAAGCATTCTTTCCCGCGTATACAGCAATTTAATGTGGCATATCAAATATTTCTGAAAGTTTGAGTTTCATTTCATATCAGTGGAAAATTTAACAAAAACTTTGAGGAATACTGTGGCCAACAATAAAAAGTGAAAAGTGAAGTTACTTTAGACAGTTGATTGGGTGTATTAGTTTTTGTGTTTCTACTTGTAGTTTTAAATTTAAAACATATAAGTCATATATAAGTCCATGTAAGGTAAGTAATATCGAGTATAAATTACTGAAAAATAGCTGTGAATTTTCAGATATACCAAAATCAGTATCATCTGTGCCTACGTATAATCTGGGTGGCTTAAATTAAAATATTTGGGCGAGATGCTTGATATGAATTTTATAAATTTTCTCTTTAAATTGCAATGACAAGTATTTTGAAGAATTAAGTTCTCTTAAGCTTACTCATCAGTGTAAATCTACATCATTGATCAAGAATGTCACAGCTTTTAACAGCAATTAAAAGTATGCTCTGAGATTGCATAAACCTAATTTGTTCTATTTTGTTTAATACAGTAGTCAGTATGCAATATTATTGTACACACTACACTAAATTATTTACCTGAATAACCATCTTTGAAGAGATTGATGGGATTAGGATTTATTTGAAAAAGCTTTACATGTTTCTAGGTGTAATTGTGCATTGCAAGGAATGATTAAAATGTCATTGTGTCATCATCATTATATGCCAGTTTTAATTTTATTTCTATTATTGCAGTTATTCTTAAAACATGCACAATGTCAACTAGCTAGGACCTAAACACAGTGTGGCTTGAACTCAAATTAGTAAATCTTCACAATAAATAATAGGTTATAAATCCTCTTCCTTGTTAAAACACACACACGCACGCACGCACGCGCGCGCACACACACACACACACACACACACACACACACACACACACACACACACACACACATGGGTTCAGAAAAATAAGTTAAAGTGATATTTGCACAGCATTTATGTATTCTGTGGTACATCTGTTCTCAACATGTACTTGCCACCATTTATGAGTAATATTGGTACACAATTTCTGTAATGCTAACCATTTTAAGGGTGATATAACGTTACTAGCGTGACCCACAGAAATGTTACATGTCATATGAAAGTACACTGTTAAACAACCTCTCATTGTTCTAAGTTGGAATGAAAATCTCAATCTTTGGCATGGGAAAAAGATGTTTAACCTAATATATGAGCCATTCGTTACATGCAGTGATGCAAAGCCACATAATTTTGAAAAGTAGATAAAACTGCACATTATTTTGCTATATAATGCACTTCTTGTTTCTTTGTAGTGAACACATAAGGGAATTATGGACTGTCAAAAGAAATAATGGTTAGATGTGTGAGCAAATATATTACATTACTAAATTATGTTCTATTAATTACTCAAACACACAGTTCCATCACTTTCACTTCTTAAGTAAAACTACAAACAGCATTAATAGTTCATAGTGTAATATTTCATTGAGTTATTTATTTGACACACATTCAGTTGTATATCATGGACTGAGAGGTTTACACTATGCAGAGGACTCCATTTGCCATCCTAGTCATAAAGTACATTGCTTAAAGTCTTATCAAGTTAAAGCAAGCCATTTATCCAAACAATTGCTCTGCACATTAAGCAAATTGTACTTCACAGTCAGATAACTACATGAAATAATCTCTTATTGGAAGATACACTGTGCATTAAATTTTATTTTTAAAACTGCACATTTTCTTCTTCAGCATTCATTACTGTGCATATGCATGCCATTGAAGCATTTAATAATTCAACGCTGTAATATTCTTGTGTTGTGAAGACAGAGTTAAGCTTAGGACAATTTTAAATAAATGATACAGCTTTAATATAATTATTATTTTTCATAATTTATTCTGCACTTTTCAATGTTAATTCAACCAAAGTCATTAGAAGTATATAAAATAGTGCCATTTATGAAATTTATGTCACCAGTTGCCAATACTGACTTCTGTACCAATTTGACATCATTAATCTTATATGAATCGATCACAAATTACAGGTTTTTCTCTGAATATATTTTAGTATACTTGTGCTGAAAATAATGTATGTACTATTGAGCTTTTAAAATTCTTATTAAATATAACCATTTACAGAGCTGCTTTGTTGTCATTTTAAAGAAATGGTGCTATTTTTTGTACATAGTTGTTGTTATCATTTCAAATTTATATACATATTTCTTTAGGGTTTTTTTCCTCACTGTTATTCCAGGGAATTTTACAACATTCTGTGTACAAAGAAATTGCATTACATATAACGTTATGGTATCTTTACCTGTTTTCCTGTATCTACAGAATCATTATTTTAGTGTTAATTATCTTTATTTTAAGTATTACACTAAGAAGCTTGAGGGAAAGGGGATACAGACTTCTTGTATAATCTCATCAGCATCTTAAGTGATCTCACTCTCTCGTTTTTAAAATTTTAATTGTTTTTAAAGACAAAATTATCAATTTGCAACAGGAATAAAGATATACTGCTTTGTGGAAGTTAATTATTCATATTTAACAGGAAAATTTAAAGTAGATTCTTGACATTTTTTTCACAAATTGGACAACTTCTTTCGAAGTCACATCTCGCACATTGATAAATAGTTTACCGCATATTTCCTCAGCGTATTTGACACGTAGAATCTGTATAACCGGTGTAAGTGACGAAGTATCAATACCATATGACATACTGCTGCAATACTTATATACCAATATGGAGTATGTGATGGCAAATTACAGTGATACATTTAATAAAAATTTCCAAACTACTGCCCATTTTACTTATTCCTAACTAATGCTTCTTTAAAATTTAAAAATTAAATAGAAAATATACAGCTTTACACATGTCTCCTACTACAACTCGTATTTCTCTACTTTTTAAAATAACAATGTATCTTATCGTTTGTGCTGCTACCTATTGTCCAAATACTTTCAAATAGTTAAGAACTCTCTTTTCAGATGGCACAACATATGCGTTGCGTAGCACTTTCAGATCAGTTTGCACCTGCTTACCGCTAGATGCTCCTGGTTGCGCTTAGAAATTCACATTTTCTGGCCTCTCTTGCACGCCATCTATCCATCCACGATGCAACTTATTGTTGCACTCTATTGACCACTTACTGACTACTTATAATTCGCAGTCTGCTTTTCCACTTGAGAAATTTTCTTCTTAATTAAAGGTCCTAGCCTAGCAGGTAAACCAATTCATTGATTTCGGAATGTACTCAGAATATGTCCTTAAAGTGTATGTAGGATACAGTTGTCTAAAATCATACCACCTGAAGCAATAATTTAGCTACGAAAATATATTTGCATATGTGTCTCTTGGTCCGCTTTATTTTCTGCTTTTACGATTCATAATTGTGGAGCTCCCCTTAGTACCTTATTTGTTCGCATAACATTATTACTGGCTTTGATCAAGTATTTATGGTATGGCCGTCATCTAAATATCCTTAAAACTAAGTTCTCAACAAGATTAATTTTTCAGGAATCTTATGAAGGAAGTAATACTTAATTACATTTACATTGACGCTAAAATAAGATCTTATAACAGAAGACAAGTTAAAAATTGTTTGCTTCATTTGAAGTTTAGCCTGAGATAATCTGATAGGTCATTTTGGAAGATCAGTGAATGAAATGGGTTGTGATACTCAAATGAGCCCAAGGTCCTTAGAGCATAAAATTCGTAAGAGTGTAAGAGAAACTGCGAAAAAAAGAACAAAAATTATCCATATTACTTACCCTAACCGAGATTTAATTTGGGACCTTTTGAATGAATGGCACAATGTGTTAAAAAATTGAACGTTATAGAGAAGCATGCTAAAATACTCTTGAGCATACCAGATACAGAATTTCAGACAATCTTGAGAGAGAGAGAGAGAGAGAGAGAGAGAGAGAGAGAGAGAGAGAGAGAGAGAGAGAGAGAGAGAGAGAGAGAGAGAGAGAGAAATAATTCTATCAAAAACCTTAGCCTAAATACAGCTAGTATGAAGAAATGATTAATTTCCATTAATTAACTAAAATTATTGCTTTTTATAAAACTAAAATAATTCTTATTAGGAAGAGTTTCAAACTACAAAGAGTTTCACACAGGATTGTAAAGACAAACATATAGTATGCAAAATTCAGGAATTCAAAATATTATTGTTTTTCAGTTTTATACTGTTGGAAGTTAGGTACAGAGTACCATAAACATTAATACTCTGCTATAATCATGTTTTTAAAGAATAAACATACAATAAAAGTTCAGTTAAATTGGTTAAAATACAAAAGTGAATCGAGAATATATTGACACATTGCTTCACTCACACTGTTTATTCAGAGGACATGTTTCAAGAGTTCTTGCTCCTATTCTCAGCTGATACTTGATTAGTGTAAGTTGTAGTGGTTTCTTCTTTCTCCGTATTGTCAATAGATGGCGTGATGTACTTGTCAAAGATGTCCGGTGGTGGAGTTTCAAAATTCATGACTCTATGACGATTTTTGTTAATGAAGATTTTTCCCCATACGGAAAGGTCTATGGGGTGATTAACGTATTTTATTAGAGATGTTTCCAAGTTGATGTGATGTCTAGTATTCAAAAAATGAAAAGCCACTGCTGATTTTTCTGTTTCACCATTTTAATGTTTCTTATATGTTCTTTAGCTCTGATGTTAATATTTCTTTTTGTTTTTCCTATATAAATTTTAGGGCAAGTTTCACATTTGATCTCATAGATTCCTGGTTTTTCTTTGGTAGTGATTGAATTTTTGGGAGGGCCTTTTAACAAATTTCTGATATTAAACCTATTTTGAGGTGCAAGAGTTATGTTGTGTTTTGAGAAGATTTTTTCGAATTTGTTATAGGCTGATGGGTGGAAGGTGAATTTTTTAAAAAGTTTTTTCTCTTTTTCCCCTGTAGGTTCTAGGGTGGTGGCTTCTTTTATTTTCTTAGTTTTGTTGAGTCTGTTAACTGTTTTGTCTACTAAATTTGGGTTGAAACCGTTGGATATAGCTACATTTTTTATGTGTAGGTATTCCTCTTGATAATCTTCTCTGTTTAGTGGAAAGTTGATCATCCGAAAGATAAAACTGTTGAAAATGGCATGTTGGTGTTTTGGGTTGAAACTGTTGGTCTTAATGTAATTATCTGTGTGTGTCGGTTTCCTGTAAATACCAAAAGTGAGTTTGTTGTTCATTTTTTTGATCTTGATGTCCAAAAAGTGGAGCACACCATCCTCTTCTGTTTCCAATGTAAATTTTATAGCTGGATTTTGTATATTCAAAAGTTTAAGACCATCTTGTATGAGTTTTTTAGGTACCATTGCAAAAATGTCGTCAACATAGCGATACCACACTTTGAAATAACTTGGAAAAGTTTTTGTTATATGTGTTTCAAAAGCACTCATAAATAAATCTGCCAAGAAGGGAGACAATGGGTTGCCCAGAGCTAGGCCCGTTTTTTGTTTATAGATCTGTCCATTAAAGCTGAAAAAATTTTGATTGATACAAATTTCTGTAAGTTGAGAAAGTTCTTCTATTTCTTCAGGTGTTATTTGGATTGCCATTTTTTGAGAAGTGGAATAAACTCATTGGTAGGAAATAAAGAAATGACGTCAAAGGAAACTAAGACATCTGTAGAGTTGATCTTTGTGTCCTTCAGGAGATTTTAACAATTCAAACGAGTTTTTGATAGTTAAATTTTCAAATTTTGTGAAGGATCTGAAGATTTGAACCAGCCATTTTGATAGTTGGTAATGGGTGCATCAATGTTATTAATTATTTGTCTGAGGGTAATTTCAGGTTTATGTATTTTGGGTAAACCATACATGTATGGTGTTTTTTTATTGTCTATTTTATTGTTCAATTTATCTCTTTTAGTCATGATTTTACTGTTTTTAATTGCTAATTCCACAGATTTGCATGCTTTCTTTAATGGATTGTTTTCTAGTTTAAAAAATTCTTTTCCGTTTAAAAGGTTGTCCATTTTTTGCGATAGTCTTCTTCGTCCAATATTACTATTTGTTAATCTTGCCTGCTTTTGTGTAGACTACCGGTTTCTCATTTAAATTTTTGACTAATTTTTTATATGAATATCTTTTTGAATTTGCATTTTGAATATGATCTAGAGTTTCTATGCACTGTCTTCTGATCGTAGATTTTTTGTTATCGGGCAAATTATATATCGCTATTTCAATGTCCACGATATAGTTTTCAATGTTTTTTGTGTAATCTACACATGTTTTTAGGCCTTTGTTTAGAAAATCTATTTCTTTCTCCGTGAAGTTGCATGTGGATAGATTCGTTACATTGTTAGGTTTTTGACATGAGAGTAATAAATCTTTCTTGTTATGTGGATTTGGTTCTTGCTTCTTTTGAAGATTCATGAATTTTTTGTTTCAAAATGGCTGTTTTCTTACGCATTTTCAAATTAAGAATTGACAGCATATTATTTTCTAAGTTAGACCACATGGCCGGGTTCATACATTTCGAAATTTTTAAGTGTAGTTCGTATATTTTTAGTTCTGTGGAATGTAACGAATTATAGTGGAGGTTTATTTCCATTTTAATTACACATTTTTCTGCTGCTTTTTGTTGTTTGCTATTATTCTTGTGTTTAACAATTTTTCTGACGAAAATGGGTGTTATATTAAATTTCAAACATTTTTTTAGAAAACGTATGTCCGCAAAGGTATTTCTTTTCTTTTGATTCAGCTTTAGAAAAAGTTTGATGTCTTTTTTCATACCTTCAGATACAGTATTGAACGATGAAAACAAGTTTACTATTCGTTGGTCTTCCATCTTGGTTGACAGTATGAAAATAACACTATCGAGATTTGAATGCTTCTCAGACTTGTAGG